>JANDKE010000267.1:9640-30051 GCA_027627275.1 Coprinellus aureogranulatus
CGCNNNGNTCNNAGNANNTTCGCATGACACGGAGTTTGCGCACATCTACGGGTTCTCAGACCCAGTGGTACCCCCGCCAGGGACGTTCTCAGGCTTATGGCAAGGATCCTACATGGTGCGTCGGTGACATGTCCTTCGAAGCTAAGCGATGTCTACTCACGCTCGAACTTTATCTTTTCATTGTGCCGTTACAGACGTCGGCTGTGAACGAGGCGGGAGTGGAAGGTTACTCGAATAGAAGGCCCCTTCAAGCTGTCTTCACGGAATATCACTGCTTCAGCCCGAATACCCCGCTTCCACGTACGCANGATGCAAGCGAATTGGCGTCTCTTCCGACGAGGCCATGTGAAATGGACCATTCGGTAAGCATCCATCGTGTTCTCTTTCNGCCTTCTCTTCGTGTAAGACGCGACGGGGCTGTCCATATCCGTCGTCTTCAGGGTTTCTTTAAGCCTTCTCCCTTTCCCGTGNCATACATTTCAATGGAGTGGATCCCTGACTGAATNCGGACGACAGGCGCAGAACTACCGATATGAACTGCTTGGCGAGGACGGAACAACTTCTGAGGAAGAGCGTAGNACAACAGAGCCGACTGGCGGGCTTTCTCAATTCTCCGAACCGAAGGACGTCAGNTCNAANGGTNCANNAANCACAGGCAAAGGNCCCAACCGAGCGGATATTATCGANACATTGCTNTTCGGAGAGGTACGCTTTGTCCCGCCGTTCACTTNCTTTACTTGGCCTCATCTGATGACTGATTGGGTTTTCTCCCAGACGACACCTGACCACGATGAGGCATGGAAAGGGTTCCGTTATGTGGGGCGAGTCTTTGGGGACGGGAGAGTCTTCCTTAAGCGGGAACCGGTCAGTCCACACCTTTTCCTAATCGCCCAAATGAATTGACCGGATGTTAACTCGATGCCTATCATCCCCTCTTCTTCCTATCGCCGACTTCCCTAGAAATACGANTCGGAGGATTACCTTGGAACCTGGNTGTTCGAAGGCAGGCTCAGGTTCGACAAGGTGATCGTGGGGTTTTGGAGGTCCANTAATTCGACNGACGAGCACGGTGCGCGGGGAATATTNAGTCTGACTAAACTTACCAATCCGACGGCGGCGACCCGCTCGTAGCCGTGGTGTTCATACTATGCAGCCTATTTCATTAATCTTAGCTTCATTTCCGCTATTACTGTACCATACCATACCTATGCCCTTGAATATAGCTTACACACGGCACTTACATACCTTACTCCAAGTTAGTGCGACAACATCGCGGTAGATGAAACCTACTTTCTGAATAGAAGGGATTTCGTCAANGCCTTGTACCCAAACCAAAGGNCGAGCCTGCTAATTGGCGCTAGATACTCTGATATGTGAGTACAGCTCTCCGTCACATTATGAAACTCTCTGATTTCGATGATCGACGTTCGTCGCCTCGAAACCACTTGGAGATGAAGATGACGGTGACNGTTGGGGAAATGGCCGCCGTTGNACGTTNNACGAGACGTGTTCGCAAAAGCTTGAATGCTTCAGAGCTTGACCAAGCTTCAGGTTCTGCCGCACCCGATCACATATCACACAACATGCCGTGGAGTCGGATGTAACANGGCCATANACCGACAGGGGGAAATGAACGGACCCGCCCAAGGTGATCATGTCAAGTTTATTTTGGACGTCCATNCGAGCGCCCAACAGTGGATTAGGCTCCATGGACCTGGGCGAAGAAGCCAGGGTCAGGGGAGTTCTATATTGATTGGATGAGGACACACCTAGACAACGTCTACCAGTCTACAACCATCTAGAAGATTTTTGCCGTTAGGCCTGGAGTGCAGCTTGTGCGTGGATGCTTGGTGTAACTGGATAACGAGATAGCGGCANTAACTCTGCTGATTCTGGCACGGCAACTAGGTAGATTGCCGAATTAGTCGTCACATCTCGACCGTGGCGNGNACGAGTGCANACATGAAANNNGCATGGGAAGGAAANGCCGGATTCATAGNAAGGCGGTGGGGTNTGNTGGAAGGANGNTGGGAGGAAGAGGAGTCTGAAACTTGCCGCAAGTGCGCCACGATATACGTATGATGTCGATGGTCAGAGTTGAAGCATCGTCAGGATCACGCCGTTGCACTGGGGAAGGGGTGGAGAGGGTAGGATGGNGAGGGGGCAATAATCGAATGCTCGATCTAGGCGGCACTTGCATTCAGTGGCTGCGGAGCTTCTGAGGGACGAGATAAGGGTTTGTATGGGTCCTTCACGTATGAGGTNCTGACAGACCCGATGTCCTCGCAAACGAGTACACCTGGCCANTTCCATGACGTGCAAGAATCCTGAAGAAGGACTAGCGGTACACCGCCATGAGAAAGAAGGGATGAATATCGCATGGCAAGGATCTATATTCTGTCAGCATACCGGCATGATGGACTTGAAAGGGAGACTGGAACCTGGATGGTGTCTTCACAGACGGAAATTAACTGTCCTTGCCTTCCAGAGCTCACTGTAACGTTATCTAAACGCCACTTTCCACCAAGATAACCTCGGTTGGGAAGATGAGGTGAGTCCAGGGGAGTCAGAGCGCAGCCNCANTCCCCCGAAGATTATGACCGAGTTGGCAAGACGATGCCAAACTCGAGGAACGAGGGGCCNNTCTGTNNCNTNCGTAAGTGCTCTNGCAATTGGNNAGGNTTNACANAAAATATGTTGGCCAGTAGAAAGTGATTTTGNGCCGCCCGTCCTTTNGTNGACGNCTNCCACGATGAGANANTNCTCNNGCTGGAAGGTGGATAGGTATCANACAACNGCGGACNCAGANCCACCTTTCGCCGAGGTATCAGTTCAATCCTTCTGCNCTTGGAAACCTGGGAAAAGGTAAGCGACCAGCCTACACGTTCTGTCGCAGGCTCTGCANNACCGTACCTTTCCACCGCCTGNNCATGACTGTGGAGTGCATGACGGGCGCCTCGATAGCCGACGCCCCGCACCCGATATTTATTTGTCTGTGCTTGATNCTGGGGNCGTTGACACAGCTAGATGATGGGTGTTCCCACAGCGACTTTGCCCTTCTTCCCTTACGCCTCACAACGCCCTTCTCATCCCCCATTTTTTTGTCCTCGTCGACACTAAACGACTAGTCCGCTCATTCACACCCAACTTGTCTACCACCATGTTCAAGTCTCTCACCGTCGTCTCCCTCGTCGCCTCCGTTGCGTTGGCTCAGGTGCGTGAATTTGCTTCGTTGGCATCTTCTGGAGNCTNANNGTNTTCNATAGAACTCTGTCATTCCCACTGGAATCAGTGACAANTGTTCTACTTTCTTGAACAAGCTCAATACCGACTCGGGGCTCACCACTTGCACTACCGCTCTCAGCACGGCCCTTACCGCGTTCGCCCCTGGAGCCAGCACGGCAACCAAGGAGGCCGTTACCGACGCCCTCAAGAACGTTTGTGGCGACTCGGTTGAGAGCGCATGCCCCACCAGTCTCTTCGCAGGGCAGATCACCGCTTTCTACTCTGCCTGCTCAGAAGAGTTGACAAGCAAGGCCAACGCTGATGTGCTCAAGATCTACGACGTGTTGTACGCGGTTCCCCCCATGCGGGAAGCCATTTGCTCCAAGGATGATTCTGGCAACTGGTGTGTTGCCAGCGCATCCCCTGCCTCCGGCTCTGCCGATGGCATTCAATCCACCCTTTACACCAAGAATGGCGACAACATCACCCCCAACCTCGGCGCCTTCTCCTCGAACAACATCCCCTTCCTTCTCCTCAGCCCATCGACCGCTGATCTCTGCACGACCTGCACCAGGAACGTCCTCAACGCCTACATCCAGCACGAGTCCAACCTCCCTTACGGCCCCAGCATGACCAAGAGCCAGCTCCTCAGCACCCAATCTGCTCTCTTCTCTGCCGTCACTGAGAAGTGTGGCGAGAACTTCATGAACAGCGAGGTCAAGGCTGCCGGTGGATTGAGCGCCGGATCCAACAGCATTCTCGGTGGCTCCAAGTCCGGTGCCGTTCCCATGGCTGAGTTCCAGGGCGCCATCGCCGCACTTGCGGGTGTTGCCACCTTGGCCTTCACTGCCCTTTTCTAAAGGCANANCTCACGCCTATTTTGGATACCATATAATCGTTCTCGTTTTTCTCTTTGACAGCNGGGAATACTGATATTTCGGATGGTTTGTACGTTGGGATGTGCGGTGCACTTGCTCAACCGCTAATTTACATTGCTTCATTTNATCATGATGCTTAACTTAGATTTCTCAATGCTCTATTTGCGTTTGAGGATTACTTTGTTCGAATGCGGGGTTTGNCGCCCGTCCCATCTGTCTNGGTGGGATACGCCGCATCTGTTGGACCACCCCNCGATGGGGCAGNTTCGGGTCTTGTTGTCGACGCACCCCTGTNTNNTGACANCCAACGCCGCTTCTAACTGTTGGATGTTTCCACGATNTCNGTTGGCTCTNGGAAGGCTANTCAATNGNCTTCTTNCCNTTTGCCTCNNGCTCCNTTTCCCCTGAACGTGCGTNTGGCTTCTCGGACGTCCAAGAACCTGGAANACGGAATCCGCAACATTCCGAGANCANTCAGGGNACTCCCNNTGCCGAGCANNTGTCCAAGAACCAGGTNTTTGTNCACGACNNCTACTCTTCCTGGTCGNCCATGTACGTACCCNGNGCTTCCCCTNCACACATTGGAAAGGATCGCCGCACGGNGTGGGTTTCTAAACAGACGATCATGAAGCTTCAGGCGGAGGAAATGACGGAGTTGGGGTGTTGAACGANTCCGCCCCTTCGCGATCCCACTTTGCCGCTTNGTTCTGTTCGTCATGAAGCGTCTGGACGGACGTCTGTTTTTCCGTTCGAGAGGCTCGTGGGAGACGGAGATGTTCATCATGGCGAGACTGNGAAGATCCTAGGCCAGNTGGTCGAACAAAGGCGAAGNGNTNGCNGGATTTGGCNTGCTAGAGATCCTTGCATGTGAGTAATCTNTGCATNGCNNNNTATNNCCAACAACTGAGTANATNCCTTACCANTCTTTCNCAGTGCATGTCCCAGGTCCCGGATCTTGGCTGCGATATGCTTTTCTAGGCTGAGTTTCTATGGGGCAAAGGTGGCTNGCGANCGTGGCCCCCTATGTCGTGGGGTGCGGGGTTCATGGCCAATCAAGGAACNGGCAGNTTCNNTCTGTGANATGACGATGTCTTCTAGGATCGACCGTCCTATAGGCGCCGTTTCGACAACACAGTTCCCTGTTCGCAATGGGGGTAGAAGCAATCACTTTAAAGTTCAGAATATCAAGAACAGTGGTCAAGGGAGAAGAGTGGAGCTGGTAAATTGAATTGACTCTACCCAAACGAGCTGACAACGTGTTGCAGAAGAGAATGGTGCTGCACGCTTGCGCGCATAATAGCGTAAGAGGCCTGCCACATGAGAAATGAAGCTCACGGCGTGGTATGTCGGGTGACTAGTGAAAATCTCACTCTGACTCTCTTTTNAGGGCAGAAGTTGATCGTCGGTAGTTTCGAAACNAAACAAAANCAATTCGATATCGAATCTCGGAGCTCTATCTATCATCGAAAATGAACTGGATTTCAGAAGCGGGGGGTTCCGACTTGTATGATTCCTGGTAAGTGCTTATTGATCTGCGTTTGGGTTCCTTTGCTGACCCAACGCGATCCGTGCTAGTTTGGTNGAGAATCTCAGAAGAACCCGGTTAGTCCGCATCCGGGTCGGGGTACCATGCAAGAAATAGANCTCGTGCACNNAACAGGTCCCCAACGTCAACATCAACCCCTTGCACTGAGAACGCGATGCTCAGTCTACAGATGNCTCTNCCAGCGACGTCCTCGGTGGGTGCNCGCNCTGCNGCANAGAATNATTCNTCTTTGNCTGGTNNGNCANACNCNNAGGCAGTGNNATGNCCAGCTATGTTTACACTGAACAAAGAAGCCCGCTCGGCTGCGCGCTATCGCCCACCTTGCGATCGTTTCANGCTGGTCTCNGGGNNTCCAGTGAGTTNGACCCTTCNTNNGTTGTATGCGTACGNNGANNGGNNATTGCTCATNGAGGNNAACNTNGGATNACNANCTGGTGCTTCTGAAAACTATCGAAATACGCTTCATNCGGGCGGTACGCATTCAAAGTACCGCNTTNAGACNTGGTCAGTTGNTCGTTTATTGACCGGNGCTTTCTGACTCGGGAGAGATAAGCGTGCTGTACGAACCATCCGTGAGTTCCNTNAATTCTACGACGCAAACATTTGAGCTTTACNACCTCCATGACGTNCNATANNTTCAGGTGACTCGCTTAAACCGTCAAATTCAGCTCCTCCGTTCTCTCGTGGTGTGCATATCGATATAGTCAACCACNAGTTTCGTGCATGGCAGCCACGTTTTTCACTGCACAAGAAGGANATACAGTATCTTGNAAATAGGCAAAAAGCGACAACGACAAAGACACTCCATTCCNCCTCGTGGNGTGCAAAGCAAAGCCACCGGNANGTCACTTGGTTACCGGATTCAGGGCGGTTGCGCGGAAAACCTAGTCACAGCGTCCCGAAAGGGTAAACNTTGAGCGCGCTGTACAGAATGGGTATGATCATGCATGACTCGGGGTGCGCCTGATGCGGGCGNCTAATTGGAGGGAAGATTGACGTCACGGCTATACAGGGACCCACAAANATACTAGGTCTTTCGTCCATGGTTACCCTCGCTACACGANCCGGTGCTCCGAAGAGATCGTACTTTCGTTGGTGTTGTACCTTGACCACTACGTGTGCGCAAGGGAANNANNCGCANGCTNTNNNNTNNNCTATTCGTCGATTTGGNGTGCCANAGTCGAATTTTCNCGGCAGTNGAGNGATNNACGCGTANGCGCCCGCGNTGCCGATCGGGCGTTTACCCAAGAACAGNTCGGCGATTNTTGATAAGATATGCCTTTTGCTTCTTCGTTGNCGTNTTGGTCACTGGACCTTTGGGATGCATTGTTGGAATTGACTCGGGGAATGGCGGTGTGTACNCTCCTNCTCTCCGCGGTTTCTNGCTGACGNGAATCCNAGATGGGACGAGCAGGCGCGNCCCCAGGTCTGTCAAAGCGCGTGTGNCGTGTCATGTCGACAGGCNAAGNGAAAGCACAAACAGGTGGACGAAGNGACAAACGGGTNAGCCTTTGATTTTGTNCCGGCGGGAAGTNATGATGTCAAGCTGGTCACGACACGTGTTGGATTTGTGGGTGCGTACACACCCTCGATAGGCAGTCCCTTTCTNNACCATCAAGTTNTTNAGNTTCGNCANATCGATACGTCNTTTCATGACTCGANGNATTTGAAGTGACCATCGAACTAGGCAATTGCAGGGTATGCGTCTTGGTGAGTAAGTGGTGGCANACCGGACANNATCNGCAANGAGAGGCCTTCTNAGGTTTCGAGTAGAGAGACGAAGTAGNGCGTGGNATTAATGGTGAGTNCCGANTATAGTATCTAATNANCGNAATTAGCTGAACATANATNTAGGGAGGTAAAGCTACAGTGGGATGCAATGCGAAAGCGATAGCGAGATATGATACAGTGGTGAGTAGTGCGNTTAANATGCAGNGAGCCACGAGACAGGTTAATGGGGGATGGTCCAACTAGAAAGTGTGTAAAGTACCGACACTCTAGAGTGTTCGTCTATAGGTTGTCCATGGTGTCTATGCGACTTGCGCGATCCGATCGTTGGTGGGCNTNATNTAGTGGNTATGNAACCAGGACCCCGGAANTTCGTCCCGAAGGCCAAGGACNGAAANCCGTTCGCNATGTGAGGAGGCTGAGATGCGGTTAANGCTATNAACGANGTNNANNGAANNTTCAGANNTTNNTCGAGACATTTNAACNTACCNANANNCAGAGCCTANCGTCTCGTTGNACANGANGCNGCANACCANGATTGTGCCTGGGCCGGCAGGNACNAGNTTNACTTGCGGGCAGTNGNGNNTACCTCTNGGGTANTACATANNGCANGNTNNGANNNGCTGANTATGCNTNNNCGCCGCANCGAGNGCATNTGCCTANATNGAAGATACACATNGTGAATGAAGGGTGNGGANGCGANGAATGGGACGCAATGGTGCATATTCTTTTTGAAATTGAGAGCTCTTAATACCCAGTTCTAGCGCCCAACGAAANACGGNTTGAACTACTTTTATGACCATAAATTCGTGCAGCAGCCCACAGTCCTAGTNGGACACACAACCTTTCNCCTCCTCACCTCTTTGTTGGTAGCCTGCTTTACATTCTGGACAGACAAGGGATCGAACATCGCGATCTGATGCTGTTGCACGCTGTATTGAAATCCAACCGATGTGGGNGGCGCAGGTGTACGGCGGCTGATTTTCAAAAAAAGTCAAACCCGCCGCAGGGTCGCCCTCAAGGCGGGATCTCTGCCAAATGCGGAGAATTGCGACCGAATGATGGGAACGGGGACTGCCGAGGACCGTTGAGCTTCTGCCGCCACACTACCCTCTCTCTTGCTTTCGTTTGGACCCACAGCGTGCCCACACTCTCTGAGAGTGTAAAGGCTTGGTAGGCATGCACCTGAGACGTGATGTCGTTCCTCGAGAGATGATCACATTCATCAATGGGGAGGTGTACGCCGACGGCCTATCCCAGCACTGTTTTATCAAGCAAAACAGAGTGGTCGTCGTTCAGAGCAGCTTTCTTCCCCACCAGAAACGGCACCTCTCCGACCGTGTCTCCGATACCTCGGATGTCTGGGAGTACACTCAGCGCCACCAAAAGGCGGTATACGAGACCTTGGAACTCATTGTGAGTAATCGTTCTATCCAGTTGTTTGCTTTCCTTATCTCGATTATGCTTTAACAGCAACCACTTCTGGACTCGATCGACTTTAACGGGTCGAGGAATTGGGTTTTCCTCAATCAAGTTGCCGGAGGATCATTCAATCTCATGCAAAAACGAAAATCGTTTAAGCATTTGATTACCTGCCCCCTCGATTTCGCGCCGCGCATCTATGAGCGCGATCTTGAGATTGTTGGTTGGAATGCAATGCTGCATGCCAAAGGATACTACCGTGGCAAGAGTGCAGGTAAGATTCTGTCAATGCAATGCTTGTTGGGTGCAAGCTAACGTTCGGAATGGAAGACATCTGGTACGGCTGGGATGCGAAGAGAATGGAGCAAGTTAACAGAGCCATGCTAGCCGCACGGCATCTGCAGGGCGCCGACTTCATACAAGAAGTCTACGGGATTCTCATGGACGACGAGGATGAAGTCCTGGGTTTAGTCGTGGAAGCTACAAGGGGGCGCGCTCTCCGAGGACTGGAGGACTACGTCTCGGTGTATCATGCAGTGTCAGAGCTGGAAAAGCGGCGTTGCCTGTTCCACGGCTTCGACATGGGCTTCCTTCTGATAGCGGACGGGAAAGCTCGCTTCTCTGACCTCCGGCAAATCACTGTCTTTTCAGCGAGTGACCAGGCGGAATTCGATCGTCAACGGCAAGTCAGACACTGGGAAGCCCTGGACAATGTCTTTGCGGATCTTGAAGAAGGGAATGGCATTTTCCCTCATTTCAACTTCGTAGTTTCCCAGCCAGTCATCGTTCTCTTCTCCTTCGCGCCGGAGAAACCCATATCCCCTCTTACAACCCACTTCTTCTTCTGGCTTCGCAGCCTGTCCGATATAGTGGGCGACAGCGACGAGGAGTACCATTCCATCGACCGCCCGCTGCTCGCCGGTACCACAGCCGACATCCTCCGACCCTTGCGGGTTTTCGAGGATCTCACGGGCGCTTCTATGGAACTATATGATAATGCGGCAAGACTTCGTATCCGTGCACTCAAGCATGCCGCTCGTGCATCGATACAACTATCCCGGGCCAAACGAACCCAGAACCCTTCCACCCAGAGACGCGCTCGGCGGAACGCGACAACAGCGCCCTACTACAGAAACATCACGTCACGCACGGCCACGACGCCCGTAGGTTATCCTTACGACAGCGACTGCACGTCCGAAAGTGGGCAGTCTCGCTTCGAGGAAATCTTTTAGGGAACTCCTGCTGCCCCCTTTCTCATTTCCTTTTGCTGGACATTTGGACCTTGGATTTGCGTTTATACCCTGTATTACCGGTTTCATTGCTGCGACTTAGGTGTAACATATGTATCATCAAACCCAGAATTTCTCGGCCACTCATTGCAATTGATCTGCACTGGCCTCTTTCCTCCCCTCCGCCGATCTGGAAGGCTCACACTTTTTCGATGTTTTCGCTTACCGCAGACCCTGAAATGTCCGATGAGAACGGCCTATACACTGTGTTGACTGGTGAACAATTGGGAGACAGCCTGAGCTGGCCCTTGCCCATATTCGTTGAGAAGTGTCGCCTCGAGTCACACCGCTTCTGTCGCTCTGACTCGGCAGTGGAGAATAACGCATGCGTTTTGTCATTGCACAGATTCTGGCCAAAGTGGGAGAGCTTTGAAGTTCTGTGGGTGTGCTCTGGAAAGTCGTGTGCGTACGTCCGCGTGGAGGACCTTGTACTCCTCGAGAAGCAGCCCAAATGGCGGGAAATGTCGCATATTCGACGAATGATATACCCGTCCTCCATCCTACCTTCCATTCGTTGTAATACGTGCCACACTCACTACGCCCACAAGCGCCCAAGGCCCGGTTCGGGGCGTCAGACGGACCGACCACTAATTAGCCGGTGTTTGCGAGTGTAGCAGCCGCAAATCATTGGAATCATTGCCAATCGGCGGCATTGCGGCCATTTGGCGGTCGCCTCCCTTGTCTTCCACCATCANCGTCGCCTCCGCCGATTCCAGCCTTTAGTCAAACCCGAGGCTCTGGATACAGGTCTTGGAAGGACAGCAGAACCGCCGACTCTNCAGTGTGGGCAGGATCCGTCTACAAANCAACGGGACTCCATCTTGTCATGGCATCTACCACTCTTTTGAGGATGTACACATTGGCGTTGCTGCTCTGGTTGTCCGCATTCACTTTCGCCTTGCCCTCTTTCACTCCTCTGGGGCTNCAGCGGAGGACGGACCCNTANTTCCCGGACCAGCCAGATTCATGTCCAATCTGCGCAAAGGTCGGCTCCAGGAANTTTCGTTTGGAAAAAGGTCTTTCGTTAATCCAATCCTCTGTTAGGACTATGGAAGTATTAGGAATTGTGCAGAGGCGGCTCCTGTGTTTGAAAATTTCACCAATGTANGGAGATTGTGTCTCGTCTGGAGCTTACCTGCTGATCCCAGGACAGGTCATGTTCAATCCAGGAGCGTTCATTGATGCTATTCAGTGTGCTTGTGGGGAGACGTTCAAGGCCGTGTTTCCTCAATGCGTTGACTGGTAAGCCCCATTTCANTTTNTCGGTACGCGTTTCCGATCCTGATGACTTTCGGTGTGCCAGCTTCATCCAAACGGGCCAGGAAAATGTGATTATGGGACACGATCTTCCCACCGTCGTGGAGGGCATTCGNAGGGTTTGTGCAGTATCGAGCACCCTCCTAGGAAACGTAACGGAGACAAATAATGCAACAGCTAACGCTCCGCCTCCCGACAACTCAAGCGTCGGCGTTCACTTGGGCCAGGNGANGCTGTTGCTACCTTTATCCATTTCCTTCCTGCTCTCTGCCGTTGCGCTTCNTTAGTGACACCTTCTCGACCTCTTGCGAAATCCCCAACCTCGCTTGCCNTTTTNTAATGACTAATGATCTTACGACCTTACGAACTGCTACGATTCTGTACTATTGTGGTACTACACGACTNTGAAGCAAATCTATATCAATTCCACAGAGCTTCAAGCTTCAAGTTGACGTCAGCCTCCGCCGAAAGTTCACACACACACCTTCGACCGTGCCACTGCGCAGAAAGTCTTCGATCCCGACATGTCTCCCCCTTACCACTCGTTAGACAGCGGCAACGATGTCGTTACACGCCAGATCTGCCTCTTACCCGTCGAGGGACGCCCAGAACGAACAAAAAGGCGGGAACTTAGCNTCAAGGGTGTCTCAGGGCGTCTCTCGTGCCTTCACTTGGAGAAGAACGCCCCCGCCACCTCCGGGCCCTGAGCTATCGCCGTACTCGACACATGCAGTGCCAGACTCTGGCTGGTGCTCGAACGATTTCATGTTTGGCGCGGCGATGATCATCATACAGGACAATACCCACAAGATCGTCGTTGTACACGATCAACATAATCGTGGATGGTTCTTCCCTCGGGGCCGGAAGGATATTGGCGAGTCGCTGGAACAAGCGGCTCTTCGAGAGGGGTACGAGGAGGTGCGTGGTCCCATATTACTGGTATGCTTTGCCTGTGGCTGAGATATATGCTTGCAATTTAGTCAGGATATCGAGTGGAACTCATGGCGCACTGGGCTCCTCATCATGCGCCGGACCCGACAAACAATAAGTATTCGAACCCGACGTCTGAGCCCCTGTTTGTCACAACGATGTACTGGCCTCCAAGATATCGCAACGTGAATGGCAAATTGGAGAAGGAGACTTTCGGCGGAGAATACCTTATCACTTGGTACTTGGGTCGTATCGGGGAGGACGCGGTAAGTGCCAGTGACCCGTTGATCCTAGACCATCATCCCTTTGCTGACACATGAAATATTTCGTAGGTACGTGAGACTGGAACGGGGCATGGAAGACGAATCTGGCTATGAATCCAGCCTCTTGACGTTCGAGGAGGCTTATCAGCGTGTTCCATTATCAGAACGCCGAGTGTTGGTGTATGCATGGCGAGTGTANACTGAAACGCTGGAATACAACGCCCAGCTTCAAGCTACAGCACGGGCGGAAAACAGAAGCTCTGAANGCTTTAACGGTGTTGCGCATATCCCCGCCGCGGACTGAAGTACCAGCGTCGGGCGTCTACTATGATGCTCGCGGAACAAGTGCGTACGTGAGTTCCGTGAGCCTAATAGAAGCTTGTGCACAGGCCTAACAATCAGGATNCCAGTGGAAAGCCGCTCACGATTCCAGCTGAATATCCAGGAACGCCGGTTCTACAACCTCAGGGCGACGCCTCTGTGTGCAGTATTTCACTGTACCTGTAACCCATCTTGCANATCTTGTGAAGGGTTTTGAACAATTACTGGAAAGGCAGTTNTTCGCTTACATTGATATCGCTCTAATCCTATTCGTTTGATCAGTTGGAATTCAAGTAGACTTTTACATAAAGCACTGTCCNTCGGGTAGTGAGTCGATGTGAAAATGGTTTGCTCGATCGGACGGCCTGTTGCACACTGTTACAGGTCTCTGTAGACTTGAAGGAGCCTTTTCCCCAAGGACACTNTCCAGAAAGCATCCCTCTTCGCGGGTAACATATGAGTGTCCGCGTATAGGTNTTGNATGATATTATCGCTCCGGGGTAGCGAGGGTGACTTCCCTGGAATNCGTTTGCTGTGTCCACTGAAGATGGACTACCGACGGCACAGCCGGCCTAGCAGCTAGGGCGCCTGTGGGTTAACAGGTGATTCTATNTTCCATATGTTTCAGGGACCATCCATCGAGGCTCACGGTGACCCAAATTCCATACCAATAGGGGTCGGAGTCCTAAACTGCACGGGCGCTTAAATTCCGCGTGTGCGCCCAGCCAANCATCATCAACTTGATCGCGAACCACGACCATGGACAACCTTCCTNAGGAGNTCCTTGAGCTGGTCCTCAACTATGCGGACGCGGATCGNTCTTTCCTTCGGGNCTGTACCTCCATCAGCAGGGCGTTCGTGCCNATCGCACANCGCCGGTTCTTCTCATCGATTGCGCTCCATTCGAANGAGGTCGACCCGANTCANACAANCAAACGACTATCGCAGTTGGNCGAGATCGTGAAAGNGTCTCCNNANCTACTNTNATANACTACCAAAATCTCGTACGTTGCTTCTACCAGCTTCGANGATAGCGACGCGATCTTGCAGGAAGAAGCGGCTTATCTTGACTGTATCGTCCCGGCTATGANCTCGGTGCAGAGTATATCATTACGCTTCAGCACGGGGGCATCNAGGTGGAAGCCAATGCTTGCGAGGTGGGATTCNACTCCAGANCGANTTCAGCAAGTCCTACTGCGGATTCTTCGCCTGCCTGACTTGGTAGAGGTCCACTGCCAGGATATCGATGGGATCCCATTCGATGCCATCCCATGGGTNNCGGCTACNACCCTCTGNCTNAATANCGNCAGCATACATCCGATCGANCACCNAGNTACCGCAGCTCCNGCTTNANNCANATCCTCATCTACTGCCCTNGCATCACGGCCAGCNCTCGCNTTGGAGGATCTAGTACTAACGGTACTCCCTGCACCNTGGNTCGACCGCCTTNTNCAGTCGCATCGCCCGGCCAACATGCGAAGGCTAGTGTTGANCCAAGCAGACGANTGCAAGTACGNTNTTCATTTACNCGATNGAGATGCCTTGCGGGTGGACTANNATGNTGAGCAACACGCCATCGCAAGACTCCTTGAGGAGTGTAGTGAGACTCTNGAAGAGTTGTTCATCTATTTGCCGCATTGTGAGCACCTTGNCGCCCTTTCAGTNACAGCNTAAGCCCACTGACGCNACGGTCTGTAGATGATCCATGCTCTCGACCTGATCAAGACTCAGATGGCCTTCACGCCTCTCCTCTCGACCTCTCTAATCATCGAAACNTAAAACTTGTGGTGAAGCGAGTGATATGGCCATCTCCAGACGTTACTTCTCCCGCTGGTTGGCCGCTGAAGGCTGTAAATGGTGGTGGTCTTGACCCTACCNTTATCTCCATCAGCGAAACTGNATCAACCATTGCATCGNAAGAGTGTAAAGTCGTCGTAGAGTTCAACTGGCGGGAAGAGCCGGTNGAATACTTNGAAATGGACCAGGGAGCCCGCGGATTTCAGGCTATNGACAAGGCAATCGCAGACAACCCTTCGCTCTCTCTGTTAGTCAGACATAACATTTTCTGCGCGGAGATATTCCGGTTAGCNGACGCGAAGGAGGAAATGGACGAGTGGATGGAAGGGGCTTTCCCCTTGCTTACCGAGCAAGGAAGGTTCGAC
This sequence comes from Coprinellus aureogranulatus, assembly GCA_027627275.1. Lineage (NCBI taxonomy): Eukaryota > Fungi > Basidiomycota > Agaricomycetes > Agaricales > Psathyrellaceae > Coprinellus > Coprinellus aureogranulatus. The sequence goes on from JANDKE010000267.1 coordinate 24,662, forward strand.
GCTAAGAATGACAAGTTCCGGGAGACCGTGTCCGCATTCGAAGACNTTCCGACCTGTTCCAGTGGGTATTGCAGGGAGCTCGTACAAATTCGGGAGTGGCAGGAGCCAGAGGGAGGTGACGACGACGATGATTATGGACTGTTCTCTTGCCGCATAACCCTATGAATTGCTATGTAAAGCATTTANGTCTTNTCGGCGTGAATNGTGGGCTGTAACCTAGCTGTATTGATAAATGTGACGGNGTCCATGCAGACCGGTTAACTTTAGAATGGCGATGCAGTCAAGGGACCGCTTGAGATGCTGGGTAAANAATTTTACTCAGCAATCTCAGAAGTGCGCTTCTATCAGCTCTGGCCAGTCCNGCAACTCGGGGTCCCTCTCCACCCAAAGGTANTCCGCTTTGCGAAGTCTTTGCTCCATGACAAGTCTCCGTTCAAAGACCAAGCCTCTGGGAGNGTAATTTAAAGCTATCCGTATGAAGGGGGCGTCTTCNCCTTCATCCATCCTATTCTGATAAGCAGAGTACACCACCAACTTGCGGAAGGGGATCAATTCATCCCTATTGATGCGAGATGCGAGGAAAGCATCCAGCATGGCCGGATTGATAGGGTTTCCCTGCTCGATNAAGCTGTCGAACGCCGAATCATCCAATTCAAGGACAAGCGTCTCTAACTTTGGCAGGAACTTGTGCGTTTCCCANCTCAGGGCTTCGAAAAGTGGATCGTAGCCATCGTAGAGATGCACGTCCAGCGTCTTGACANGGGGTATTGCACCCAAAATGCGATGGAGAGTGCTTATCTCGATAGTGGAGGGGCTGAGAGAGANATATGTGAGGTGCTGGAGATCGGACAGCTTCTCCAGGAATCTCTCCACCACNGGTTGTCTCCAGATGCCGAAAACGTCCCTGAAGTCCAGCTCGGCCCCTTGAATGCTGAACGACTNNAGGTTTGGGAANTTGAAAACCTCGAATAGGACAGGATATCCAACTTCTCCTTCGCCNCACGACCAGAAGTTAATAGTGAGATGCTCCAGAGTGTCGAGCNGGATAGGGTTACGTGCGGCATTCTGCCAGTGAAGGAGGCCTTCCAATCCGACATCTGTTTGGTGGAGCTCCACGAAAAGATAACGTAGACTNCGACATTTCTGCAGGTAGTAGAACATGGTCGAAAGGTCTTCNGGGGCGTGAAAATCAAGGATATGGGTGAGCCGTTCCATAGGAAACTGGACATTGTTTGAGATATGNCGCCCGTACTGATAGTCGGGGGAGGGTGAAGCCCCAACGGCCAGACGACGCAGTGACGGGGCGTCGGAGAACGCTTTNAAGGGCCCCGTTTCTTCCCATGAGAACGAATGGAGGTCCGCCGCGAAATGCAGTATGAGGTCAACCAACGACGGAAAGGAGTCGCTTGGGAGGTCGTGGAGTTGAGCNATAGGGATGCCTCGCAACACCAAGCGAGTCAACGATACGACGGGAGGTGTCAAGAGAGCCCTTGCAATATGCGGAATGGGAAGAAGTGAATCTTTCCTGTGCACGTCTTCGGTCCAGCGCCGCGTTCGTATCAACAGTTGCAGGCTTCGAGGGGCGGATTTTGCACGTGAAGCGGCAATAACTAGGGTCTGCAGCTTTGCTTCGTTGACGTGGATCCTCTGGATATCCCATGGTAAGGCANCTCCCACAGCCGGGGGAAGGCCAAGCTGACTTGCCTCCATCTATGGCATACATGGCTTAGCAGGACGGGTGCCTGGGACGGTATCAAGGTGATTTTCCGGGCGGGTTCCGGCAGGCAGAACAAGAAAATTTCCTGCAGAACATCGTCGGGCAAACTTTGCACTGGGGACGCTGGATACAGCCATTCACTCATCATCAGAGTTAGCGCAGCATCGAAGATAAAAAAGACGTACACGGCATCCTTCGCGCAGCGAAGTTTGATTCTGCAACCCCTGTGGTTGAGAGCAAAGGATGGATCATCGCGTGGCTGAAGTTGGAAATAACCTTTTTCTAGGATCACATGAGCACTGGGGTGAGTCCTACCATTCGATCCGGAAAGCTGCGGATATATCCTTAGAAATATGAAGGCGCTTACGATCCTTCATTGACTGTTCTCGGGGCGAGGGCCGAACGCGTTATGCCAATATAAATGCCCCATGCTACCCCACCCCCCACAGAATACTACGCTCTCTCTGAGATACAATGATGGTGACCGCTACAGCTACACTCCATGGCGGAAGCGCCGACGTCTTGGTTGGAAGAGTATCAGTGAGAATCATGTGTTCACCGAACCTAGCAGCCTTCCTGACATCGACCCCAGCATGGCCTGATGATGATGACGTCCGTATCAAAGCAGCTATTGACCGGCGCTTAACTGAACAACATGCTTACAGAGGGGCTGCGCCTCCAGTTCCTGACGAGCAATGCTTTGAATCCATCAAAGCTGGCGTCGACGTCCTTCCCCCAGGCGCAAAAGCGTTCCTCAACGCTGGTATGGTTTTTCTGTCTAAGAGACACCTCATAGGAGACTCAATGGACGACTCGGTTATCAGGTGAATTCTACGCATCCGATTGGGGCACCGCAAACCTCGAGATGCTGGCCAGGTTCTACGAGAAGTACCCGGACTACGTCGACAAAACTTTCCTCTCCGTGAAGGGAGGAACTTTGAGCAGGAATCCCGTCCCGGACTGCTCGTGAGTATCATCAATACGTTCCTGTTCTGGGCAGAGTCAACTATGTACTCACCTGCCGGTTGCAGACCTGAGAACCTTAGGAGGAGCATCGACAACATCCAGCGCGCCCTCGGTCCGCTGAAGAAAGTGGACCTATTCCAGCCTGCCCGTGTGGACCCAAAGATCCCGATTGAACAGCAGATGGAAAGCCTGGTAACCCTCCTGAAAGAGGGTAAGTTCACCCACATNGGGCTGTCCGAGTGCAACGNGAACACCCTTCGACGGGCTCACGCAGTACGTAGCCACCTTCCACAATGGACTATTGCTCACTGGCCTCCCNGCTCCCCCAGGTTCACCCAGTAGCCGCCGCTGAGATCGAGGTCAGCCCTTGGGAGTACGGAGAGAACCAGAAGGCCGTTATCGAAACAGCCAGAGAANTCGGCATCTGCGTGCTGGCGTATAGTCCCCTGGGGGAAAGGCTTCTTAACCGGGCAAATCAAGAGCCTCGATGACCTCCGCTGGTGAGTGCAAATTCTTATCTCTACCGAAGAGGAATCAGTAGCTCATTCGACCCAAACAGAGAACGACCACAGGAGACACCTGACCAAGTTCAAGGAAGAGAACATAAAGCACAACTTCGCCATCGTAGAGGCTCTCAGCTCCGTGGCGAAGCGCGTTGGGTGCACGCCTGCTCAGCTCTCCATCGCGTGGGTTGCTTCGTTGGGACCCCATGTTATCCCTCTGCCAGGATCCTCGTACGTAGTCTCCCAAGCCTGCCAAGGAAAGGAGGGAAACTGACATTCCATGCAGCAAGGCCTCGCGAACGTTGGAGAACCTAGAAGCCGNAGACATCAAGCTTGGAGAGGCTGACCTCGCTGAAATCCACAANATCGTTGCCAGCCACNAGACGAAGGGCGATAGGTACTTCGGAAAGTCTGACCAGGAGGCGTTCCTCTGGGGATAGATGTACACCTGTTCTACTCGCAAGGAAAGAAAGGGTTATCAGCGTGCAAGATGTACATTNATTTCGTCGTACCAACAATATTACTTCGTTCGTAGTCGTCCATCGTGCCATAGTAGGGCTCCCATGTGTATGCTGGGAGCCACTAGTCCAGGTCATATACTTCCGTTAAATCGTAGAAATTGTAGAGACGAAGGGNGGACGGGGAGGGGAGGCGACTGGAAGCGAAATCAAGAAGGTGAGGGAAGATATTGGGGGTATACGAGATATNGCGATCGTAACAGGGATGTTGCATATCAAAGGNTGCTGGTATCCGGCAAGGATACCAAGCTACCGTGCGGTGGTCGGCTGCGGTCCTTGAGACCTGCCGAACGACCATCGGCCCAAGTAGAGCCTACGCGAGCCAATTAAATNAGAGTTAAGGGAAGACATAATGATAAGATCGGACAGTCGATAGGNAGTAAGGAAAGGGAGATGCATACCATTGGCAGGACCCAAAACAAGACACAGACATAACATAGCGGAAGGAACACGGAAGGGAAGCCATACTCGCCCTGTCGAAGTCAAGTNAGCGCGAGGAAATGTTACCGGATGCATCCAACGTAATCCAAGCTTGAATGTCTCCGAATCTTCATCTCTGGCTTCTTCTTTCCCCACACCTCACATGCATGGATCTTGCCCTGCTCGGGTACACCAAACACCACTTTCTGGCCCTTNGAGAAGACGACGCTGTTCCCAATCGGGACATCCGTCGTGTTCATCTTCATGTTNGTCACAAGCCGCAGTGAAGGGTANTGCCAAACAGCCAAAGTGTTCTCNACGTTGGGNGCAAGNGCNGTGGGNATNGGGGCAGCGAGNGGTCCAAGGAGAGGGGATGGTGTAGGAGGAGCCTGCGTTGGGGGTTGTTCGGGAAGCTTGTANCCGTGAGTCGTGAGGATCTCTTTGCATTGAGTGGACCAATGCAAGCCTGTGATGGATGAGCCGGTATCGAACCGCGACGGGGTCATGGCGTTCGAATCCTTGTTTTTGGGTTCGACGCTCCAGAACTGCATGACACCCTTGATATCCGCCGTGATGAGGTTCTTTGGCTGCCATGGGCACCATGCTACCGCCTGTTGAGCGAGGGGATGAGAGGGGCTTCAAGGTATGAGAANGGAATAGNGCTCACTGAGATGGCGCCGGAGTGCTTGATCTTCTTTCTCCGCATGACGAANTCACCAATGTCAAGGGGAACCTTCTCACCAGTCCTCCAGCAGTATACATTCCCCTTCCTATCGCCGGTGGCGAGCAAGTCCCCTGCCCCATTCCATTCCATTCTGGTGATAGGCGACTGATGCCTCGTAACCGCCAACGCCTGCTCCCTCATCTTTTCTGTAGGCGTAATGCGGGTGTCAAAGTGGATGATGAGCCCGGTCACGCATCCGACAGTGAGAACGCCATTGTTCCAAGACAAGGCGGAAACGGGCTTGGTGTTCCAGCTCATGACACGCTTCTTGGTTTGGACGTCATAGATAGCGATGTGGCCTTTGGAAGTGCCAAACGCCACAACGTTGGGGGTGTTCTCTGCAGCGCCAGTGCAAGAGATAGCGGTGAAGGACCCGTAGTTCTCCTGTAGCTTGCACACCTGTCCGACTTCTTCGCTTGCGGCGAGGTTCTTGAAGTGAAGCCTATTTGCACGCGTAAAGAAAAGAATCCCGTTCGCCGAGCAGGAGAGAATCTGGGGCCGGACAGTCGGGGGGAGGTCCCGGGGATGTGCCTCTGGTGGGG
>JANDKE010000268.1:0-30022 GCA_027627275.1 Coprinellus aureogranulatus
ATCTTCATTCTAATCTCGCTCATTAAGTACCGGCTTCCCATCTCACCTTCATCTCCCCTTCCACACACACCTCCCACCCCCTCATCCTCATTCTTCAGATCCTCATCTAAATGCATGTATAACGGACTACCTTCCTCATACTCATCCCACTTGTTTCAAGGAACGCAGTTTACATACACCTTTCCCCTTCATTCTGCACACCTTTCGTCATGGTGTTACTAGAGCCTTAGACATCTTTACCTACATTCAGCACCGTCTAATCACGCCGCTTTACAGCACGCAGCGTCTGTTATGTATCGTTTACGACAATCGGAATTTCCCTCTTCTCTCCCTCTGGACGTGTTCAGCTGCAGTGCGCTGGAGGAGCGGGTTGGCCGACGCCGTCCCGACGGGATTGATGCGCCTTTCGGCACGCTAGCTTTAGCGCCGAAATCCTTTTCTTCCGTTCCACCACCTTCGACGCGCTCCTTCGCCTCATCATGCTCTCGGCCTCCTCAACTTCTTCTGGGCTGTCGAACTGGGCGTCAACCTTATGTCGTTCCTGTGCAAAGTGCTCCAGGGTTGCTGGCAGAAGCGCTAAAAGTCAGAAAATCAAGCTAGGCTCATCATCTCGGACGTCAGCTGCCACTGCAGCGAGGGGTTTTGCGAGTTCAAGTTCAGTGAGAGAGGTCAATCAATACCCGTTTCCGTCAAGAAGGAACGCTTCTCCACATGAGATCTTCCATTTACCGAGGGGTGCGAGCGAAGCTGATGTTAAGGCTCGGTGTACGTCCAAACCCTGCTCTGTTCCTGTCCTCTACTTATTTTGGCTTGTCAATCTTCCTCCTGTCACCCCTGTACAGACTTTGACCTTGTACGTCTATACCACCCAGACAAAGCTACGGACATACCAGCAGAAGCAGCTCACGCGCGCTTCCGGTCGATAACCAATGCATATGATATTCTTCGGGGGAAGAAGGCGTCGGGGACGGAGGAGGCGCCTGCGGGTAACCCGTCGGTGGACTTGAGGTACCAGACGACAGCGGCTTGGAGAGCGGCTCATCGGAAGAGGCAAAAGGATCTGTATAGTACGGGTGCGGTGGATGATAAGTGGAAGGATAGGATTATTCTGTTCGGGGTGCTTTCGGTGAGTCGTTGCTGCAATGTTTTTTGGTACGAGCTAATGTGATATATTAGACGATTGTGTTTGTTCTGGTGAACACAGCAACGACAAGGAGGGAAGTGCTGGCCGACGTATTGAACCGGCCGCGAGTCGATGGCAAGTATCGCTTTCCTGAGGAACGGGTGAAGCAGATTCAGGCGGTGGAGGACGCAAGGCTCTCAGCCGAACCGGAGGGAAAGAGCTAACAGTAATTCATCTACTTCACCACGGTCGGAAGGAGAGACTTCAAGTTAGAGGTACGAATTTACGGAGACGATTTTGTAAGCTAATTCCAATAAATATCAGATCCCTTGGTCACTCTAGAACCACAGCCCAGTCCAGCCGTTCGACTCGACTCTGAGCCTGTCCGCGCCGTCAGCATCTCCGCGAGCGTGTGTCCACTCCGAGTCATCGTCTCTCCTGCCCAACCTCTTCTCTCCAAATCTCTTCAAGTTGGTCACCACGCCGTGGATCGTTGAGCTCCTTGAGGACATGGCAATCTTCCCATTGAAGTTTGCTCCGCCGTACTTCAAGTATACATCGCCGTTACGTGCGGAGATGTGACGACTGTCAATGGTCCTCTTGGAGCCCTTATTGGCGATATAGGTGAATTCGGAGCGGCCACTACCAGTCGCTGTCTGGAGGCTGGCCTTCTTGTCGGTGTCATGTTCATTCGACTGGATGACCTTGACATGTGCAACACCATCTCCACGCTGGGTATCAAGTACAGCAGACTCTTCCAGAGAGACGTCACCGACGATCCACCCATTGTACGTCTCGAGGAACAGTTTCGAGGCATGGAAGTTGGCCGTAGGCAGGATCAAGCTTCCCTTGTCCGGGCTCATGGTGACGACGGAGAGACGCTTCAGGTCCAAGTGCACCGACTCATCGAATTTGACCTGGAGGTGCGAATAGGAGATGATGTGCAGTTCCTTCAGGGAAGGAGGAACGGCGACAGTAACGTCGAACCTGATGCACCTCGTTCCTGACTCTCGGTCGGCCTTGCTGATAGTGGGCGTCATCATCGCGAGCTTCGAGCCGGTCTCGGATTCCGTGAGCTCCATCTTTACGAGGTCGAGCAAGGGCTGGTCTGTTCCACGCATATTGATGCTGTACGATACGTTCTGTGCATCGCTGGGAGCGGTGGTGATCGTGAGGGTTCCAGCGCCTGCACCTTGGATTTTGAGGTCATGGAAACCGGCTGGGGCGGGGACGTCCATCATATAGCCCTTTGGGGAGTCTTTGTAGAAAACGGAGGCGTGGTCGCAACCGAGGTTTTCGCCAAAGGCGGGCATACCTTCTAGCCCGGATGGCGTAGGCTTTATCTCTAGTCAGAAAGGCACTGGGATGTATGGCAGGCGAGACTCACAGTAAGCGCCCATCGTACACCCTTAAAGATGCCGAAGAGGGTCCAGAGCGCAACGACGATTCCGAGAGCCTTCCAGAACAGGGTGCAGCTGAACGCGAANNCANNNAACAGTCAGCNTTNNTTTGACNAANNTTCAGGGNNTAANNTCAGACTNACTCTACTCCGCAGCATACGCAGCACCCGGCGGGCTTCTTCTTCTGCCTCCGCACGCGNATATTGGTATCNAGGAGGGAGACNTCGTCCTCGCCAACGCCGGCNGTTTCNACNTCCCGGGGAGTTTGAGGGAGNCTGATTCGGCCTTCTGCAGAATCTGGTCCGTCCTCNGTGGCGACCGCGTTATCTGCAATGAGNNCNTNNGGACNNGGGNTGTTNCNAGTAGATGCTGGATTCCANNCTCACACTCATCGTACTCCTTCTTCANCTTCAGCGCNGTCCATACAGCAGCNACNGTNCCCCANAANGTGAACCCNCGTCGAGNAGAGGAAGACATNNTTTCTTTATAGNCCTCTCTTCAGGCANNGGANNAGNGATCTGGNCANAGNGGCAAGNNCTAATTCGGTANCAAGNCGGGTTCGGGGCAGACTCAGGNTNGAGGACGGGNAAAGAAAGGACAGGNNGCGNANGGGTGAAGGAAAGGAAACAAGAANAGTAACCGCAACCGACCAAGGGACCCAAGTTATATATACCTATCACCCATGCACCCGTCAGGGTAACAATCTGCCATAATGATGACTGGGTTCCTGGGACATGAGCATATGGCCTCGGCGCAAAAAGAGCCGGGGAAGCGTCGGGTGCGCGCTGATGCGCTTCGAAGCGGCGGCGANGGCGTCGGCNTGAGTCAGAGTCGGGNGGNTGCATGTGCGCCNACGNNCGTAAGCGANNGCNCGCCCNCNCGTACGNGNNCAGTATTGCGNGGGCAGACAAGGACGNTGAAGATCANTGGCAATTGCGCTGTACGTGGCCTCCACGACAGATGCCNCTGAAATGGGATGTGAAGGCCGNNTACCCCCCATTNGANNTTTAATTAGAACAGCCCCGGCATGTTCAGTAGAATCAGTACTCGCCCTTACGANANCATNNTNCNGGCCAGGTCCACCTCATTGTGCCTGTGATCTTCCCCTGGNCGAGTCCTGTGAAAATTANGCGATGACTCANGAGAAGCNGGCGNAGAACTGTNGGCGCAAGGNAACNTATGGCCAGAAAGTCGATAANGGCGCCATTGACTCTTCCTTGTCAANCGAGCGAAGAAGAATGGCAGGTCGGCTTGTCAGACAGCACGGANGANAAGCGAGGTATACATATGGCGGAGATACAGCAAGGGTACAAGAAGGAGCGGATATACATACAAAGGGTGGGTATCACGAGAGGTGNTGGCATATGNCTTAAGCCAANGAACCCTGGAGTGNGNAGGCCNNNATTTAGNANANNGCTGNANNTGAGAGNGNAAGGTGTCACTAACCATGGGATCCCAAGGAGGNAGAACAACCGGGTCGCCTCCCTCGTANACCTGGACAAGTTCCTTCGGCGCCAGCGCTTTAGGAACTACGACCTGGTATACGAATCTACGCACGAAGATTAGTCACTAATGAATGCTAGAAGGTTGACGAGACACGCACTGCTCGAACCACTCGTCGGTCATAATGAAGTANCCGTGGTTGCCTGCCGACTCTCCCCAGGAGTTCTCGACCTTGTAACGGATGGGCTTTCCNTTGGGGTCNAGGTGCACTCCNGTGATGACCATNGCNTGGGTCATGGACGAGTCGCANATCTGGAGGCGCTCCGCTTTGGTCAAGCCCAATTTNACGTCAAAGGCATTCTGTTCNGCTGGTCAGAAGTCGTGAACAGGACATAGAATGGCAGNCTGTACCTCATATTCGAANAGAGCNGTGTCCATGATGCCAGAGCCACTGTCAGAGAACTTCCCGACNTCNCAGCCAAAGAAGACGGGNATGCCAGCCTTGATGAGCTTNATGACCATNCTCTTCATNTTCTCAATCTCAGTGTTGACATAGAGAATAGGGCGACCACCCCAGACGTTCCCGAGCTTGTCGACAGTGTACAGCTTGCCAAACTCGTTCCTTGGATCATTGATCAANGAGAACGAATCCGAGGGCTGGAAAAGTGACTTCCATGAGCCTATAGCAAACCACAGCAGTTATGCGGTGAATCACTNACCGTGAAGGGCTTGGTACCGAACTGCTCAAAGTACTCCTTAGGTGAGCCCTCCCANCGNCCAGTCTTGTCGTCCTGGTCNATGTACTCCCACACNAACCTCTTGTTCGGGTTAGGGGGNACACCAAGGGTAGCGGTCATNATGTTATAGATCTCCTTCATCAATTCCTCCTTCTGNGCTCGGAGAGTTGCGATGACGGTATCTTCGCGCACAGCCGCACTTCGGAGNGCCTCGGCTTGCTGCCGCAGNACGAGGGCNTGTTCACGGAGNTTGGTCTTGAGGAGGTTGTTCAAAGGTCCGGAGAGGGAGGAGTGGGTCGACTCGGGATAGATGGATTGTGGNACGAGACCGTAGTTCTCCATGAGATTGATGGACATGTCCCATTGACCACCGTCGGAAATAAGGTCACTGGAGAGGTGCTGGACGAGNCGGTCGTCCAGGGGGAGGTCGGAGTGTTGGATCATAAGTTCGAGGTAGTAGTTGGACTTGTTGAGCTTATCCCAGAAGAAGAGATAAGACTGATNNGGGGTGAGNGAAGGCCCCTAACNAGAGTGAATGGCGCCATACCTGGGACAACTGGAAATCCTTCAACTTCAGCCTCTTCATAATATTNAAACGAATGACGTTCGTAGTGGCAAANAGCCAGCATCTGCCACTACTCTTCTGGTTCGTAACGGGCCCCGTCTTAAAGTCAACGACATTGTTGAAGATGTGCTGATCNGTTATCCTCGCGGANCGCGACGACAGGACTGTCCTNATATCGCTCTGNGACAGNATAGTCCTNGCGAGCTGNACCTTTGAGTTNCCAGANGCNGCAGCCTCCCANGAAGCNATGTGNCTCAGTTTCAGCTTNCCATCGCCAGAGATGGGAACCGCNAGCTGGAACTCGACAGCNGGTTCGCTGGGCCCGTCGGTGGGGCTCTTCTCGCTCTCGAGGGAAGTTGTAGTTGGTNGGGGTAGGAATGAGAGGCCTAACGGATTGTGTGTTGCCCATNNTGTAATGTGGGTGGTGGTTCGAGGAAGAGAAGAACGCCGATGGCGGTGCCCCAGTGGGCGCTCTATAGAGAGCACCNGAAATGGAAGTCGGGCCGCCTATTGCCGATCGCAGAGATAGGGGNACTCCAGCAGAGGCTTCTCAGAGCAAAGNACAGCGGGCCTNCTCCCTTCTATTCCCATCANCATGTTCCACCACCTGCTTCGAGATAAGGAGGGCGGGTTTGACCAAAGTGGTACTCTGGATCTCCTTGGTGCAAGCAGCGATGACTGCGGAGGTTTGCAAGCNCGACAATCCCTTCCGNGTTTGTCGCATTCNCTGGGCTATGTCAGTAAAGCGGTCAGCTTGAATGCTAATGGAGTGACTAAGTACTTGGCAATGTTTGAATGCACCAATNAACCNCTTCCTCCCATACNTTCATGGAACTCCGAGGCGATGAGTGAAGCTGTCGGCGGTGCGGAAANGGCAAAGTTNCCGGCTGCGCTCCCTCTGAACAACGTCAGCTCTCTGGCACGCTCTATAATGCTTGCANAACTTNCCTTGGCATCGTAGCACNAAACGAGGGGACCCAGTGTGTTATCTGTGCTACCTAATCCTCAGCTGAAGAAAGTGTACAATCTTTGATAATGACCATGACACACTTCAGGGAAGGTCANACTTCATAGTAGGCACAAGCTCTTAACTGAAGAACTCGTTGCTNCGGATTACTGGGCAGGTGTGTAGGCNGGATTGCTGGCCNACCAAGATCATGTCACTGTGTCAAAGGAGCAAAATNCACAGACTNACGTGGCACCCTGANCATATGAGGACACAAGCATCATGCCCAGCTACCCAGTAACAATGGANAAACTNGGAATTAGCCAGATATCCGCTTTTCCTGTGAGAACTCGCGTCCACGGTGGCAGGATGGACCGATAAGCGCCCGNGGTCCTGACGTCAGTCGATGATTGGACGGCACGGTCGGCAACGCCCGATAGGCGAGACGCGTCAGTGCCGTGCCGACTCGGACAATGTTCCTTGGCACCGACCCTGTCTGACAGAGACACGGCTTCCAGTGGCTTCCATAGGACCTTCTTTGGAAACGCGTCCTGCCGGCTGTAGTGTCGTGGCTACGTGGAAATGTCTCGAATTTCACTGTCCGCTGCCATGCGATGGTATAAGAGCGCGAACGCTCCCTGGTTCATTCGCTATTCTATTCTCACAACAAACTACTCCAACTTTCCACTATGAAGAAGTCAATCCTCGCCTTCATCCGCGAACACATCTTCGCGCCTCCCCCAGTCGTAAATGCGGATCTGAGCGGAAAGACCGTAATCGTCACTGGTGCAAACACCGGTCTTGGTTTCGAAGCGGCAAAGCACTTTGCTCGCATGAAAGCAGGTCGTCTCATCCTGGCATGCCGGAATGAGTCCAAAGGAAAGGCCGCTATTGAGAGTGAGTGCACCGCCTCTTTCTCCCGGCGTACATCTCGAGCTTAATTCCGTTCGTTAGAATTGAAAGCCGAGACGGGTTTCAACGCGGTCGAGCTCTGGCTATTGGACCTCTCCAAGTTCTCTTCAGTCTCTGCCTTCGCGGAGAGATTTGAGAAGGACGGTGGCAGACTGGATATTCTCGTTGCAAACGCCGCCGTTGCGACCGACAAATTCAAAGAGACCACGGACGGTTGGGAAGAATCGTGAGTTTTGCTCATCGCCTCCACTTCTTTTATCATACTGAAGCATCCTCGCATGTTTGTAGGCTCCAAGTCAATGACCTATCGACTGCCCTCCTCTGCCTCAGGCTAGCACCACGTCTTGTTGATACCGCCAAGAAGTACCCTGGCAGTAGACCAAGGATAGTGGTCGTCAGCAGTGAGGTGCACTACTGGGTTGACATCCCAGAGAAAGTGTATGAGTCGCCAGCACCTTTCCAATTGCTCAGTAACAAGGAATATTGCACTCCAAAGTAAGCTTGCTTCTTTCACATTCACTTTACAATCTAATATAATGAAATTATCAGGGAAATGGGTAACCGCTACATGGTTACAAAGTGTACGTTCAGGTCCTCACACTCCCTGTTCCGTGACACTTACCACGCCGACAGTGCTCAACGTATTCTTCACGCAGTCGCTGCAAGAGCTACTGAAAGACACACCCGTCATCGTCGACACCGTCAACCCAGGATACTGCTACTCAGAACTACGACGAGACTTCGCCGGTATCATGGCTGTCTTTGACTGGCTCATGGAGAAATGTCTTGCCCGCTCGACAGAAGCTGGATCACGACAACTCGTCTACGCCGCTGTTGGAGGTGCAGAGGACCCTGATAAGTTCAAGGGAGCCTATGTGAACCTCCATAGGATTGATGAGCCGAGTGACCATGTTATTGGAGAGGCAGGGAAGAGGCGTCGGGAGATCCTCTGGGTGAGTGTTCTATTATTCGCGGGGTAGGAAAGCGAGCTTACGCCTGTTGCAGCATGATCTCATCAAGGAGTTGTCGAAAGTCGACTCGCGCATCCCGGAGATCGTGAAGGAGTACTCGCATTAGTTGGACTTGTGACCATTCCTTCCTGCCTTCTTCGGTGAGCTCCGTTGTGTCATGTATCTATCTTCTTTTTATAATCCATTTGTTATACGACCCTCACCTGTAAGCCTGGCGGATTTACTACAGCTGATAGTACTGCCTGGGATTCAGAAACAGCTATGTTTCTGAATTGCGTCTTTTCCTAATGGATTTGAGTGCTCTTTTGGTGTCCATCCCATGGCACAATGGGAAGCAAGTGCACATCCTGGCTATATACGCTCCGTCAGGAAACCATGCTGCAAACACTGAATTCTGGAACAACCTCACAGCGCTATGGACCGCAGGCAGGAATCACCCCCCCAAGCCCCATGTGGTTCTTGGAGATATGAATATGGTAGAAACGCGCCTTGACCGCTTCCCAAAGCGGCCGGACCCAGAACCAGTGCTCAATGCACTGGACGCCTTTAAACGTGAACTAAATATCATAGATGGATGGAGACAAATGAACCCTACAAGCACGGCATACACCTTCTGTTACAAATCCTCGTCGTCTCTCTCACAGTTGCAACAGACACCTTCATCATTTCTCGCAACGACTTCCTTGTATCAACGAACACTGTTTGTATTGTAACACCTCGGACCATTCTGTATCGCTTTGTATTCCCACAGACACTGCCTTGCATAGCCTTGTATAGCCTTGTATCGCCTCAAACACAGCCTTGCATAGCTTGGAATAGCTTTGCAGTGTTTTCGTCGCCATAGCTTTACACTGCCTTGCACAGCCTCGGACTAGTATATAAACCTGGATGTTCAACGTCTGTACTTTAGCTTGTTATCGTAAATCTAACCCTGTTAACATCCAAACGCCCTAACTAAAACCCCTAAGACAAAGACTCGTAGTGAACGTTAGATCTTGAGCCGAACACTGTCTACCACAACGACGAGTAGATAGCGAAGTTCGTAACACCTTCCGTACCCACACCGATGGTGGGAACTCCATAAGCATGTCGCGTATTGACCGAATATACGTGCTCAGCAGCCTAATGCGCCGTAGCCTGAATGGGAGATATCGGATGTGGGAGGCTGGACTGACCACAAAATGGTGAGTGCCGTCATTGAACCTGAGGGCACCCCGAATGTAGGAAAGGGGAGAAGCACAGTTCCACCGTTCATCGTGGACTACCCTGAGACGCAACACACACTACTTAGGCTTGTCAAGAGACTGAATGATGACCTAGCCAATATGGAAGCCAGTGGAGAGAGGTCGGAAAGCACAAACCCCCAGACCCTCTGGAAAGCTTTCAAGGAACAAATCATGCAGTGTGCGAAAGACTTCACGCGAAAACGCAGATCTCGGTTAGACGAGCAGATCAAAATGTGGGAGCGCCGTCGATGCGACGTCCTCGACTCTGCAGACGACAAAGACGCGGATGAGATTGCAATTCTAATCGAGGAAATCGACGACAATATTAATGACCTCTTGAGACAAAAGAAAGAGCGGAGCAGAGCCGCCACTTCTGCAAACCACCATTTACGAGGTGAAAACGACTTGAAGTACGACTTTAAGTTAAACCGGGAACTCAAACCGCGGGATACGGTATATGCGCTCCGGAGGAATGATACAAGAGAGGGCTCCCCTCCTTGCTACGAAAAAGACTCGAAGAAGATGGTCGAAATTGCCACCCAGTACCATGACACTTTACAGGACCACTATCAACACGACGTACCAAGCGAGGAACGCGCGACTGCAACGAGGGAGGTCCTGAGTCGGATGCCCCGCAAACTCGACCACACACAAGCAGCGATGCTCCAACGTCCACTCGAACCAGAACAAATATACCGAGCATTATTCGAGGTGCCCAGCGGCAAGGCAGCTGGGCTAGATGGGATCCCTGTTGAGGTCTGGAAGTTCTATCAACTTGCCCATGAGGGCAAGATAAGGGGTATCAAGGCTCAGGAAGCCCCAGTCGACCTCGTAGAACTCATGACCCGCGTCTTCAATGACATAGAAAAGAACGGAATCGTTGCTACTACTGGATTTACGGATGGTTGGATGTGTCCTCTCTATAAGAAGAAAGACAGGACTGACATTAGCAACTACCGTCCTATAACAATCCTCAATACCGACTATAAGATCTTTACGAGGGCACTGTCTAACAAGATTGCGGAAGTTGCCCCCACCCTGATACATGAGAACCAAGCGGGTTTCATACGAAACCGATCGATCTTCGACCACACTGATCTGATACACAGTGTCCAAGCAGCAAGCGAGCTCGAGAGGGTGAATGGCGTCATCGTGTGCCTTGACCAAGAGAAGGCATATGACAAAGTTCGCCATGAATACCTGTGGGCAACCCTAGAAGCAACAGGCTTCCCGCGCGAATTCATACAAACAATAAAATCGCTGTACGCCACAGCCGAGACCTCGGTAATCCTTAACGGGATTATAGGGAAAAAATTCAGCATAAGAAGGGGTGTTCGGCAAGGGTGTCCAATGTCATGCCTACTATTCGACCTGTGCATAGAGCCGCTTGCTGAGGCTCTGCGGCAGTCCCCGCTCCGCGGCTTAAAAGTGGATGGTGAGCAAGAACGGCTCCTCACCTGCCTCTTTGCCGACGACACAACTGTCTTCCTGTCGGAACAGGACAACCTGCAGACACTCTTTGACCTCCTAGACAAATGGTGCAAGGCAGCAGGCGCCAAATTCAACGTTGAGAAGACCGTCATCTTACCACTTGGTACGCCCGAATATAGGCGCCACGTTCGACAAACAAGGGTCATGTCGCCAAATGGCCAGGTGATACCGGATTCGCTACATATATCTGCTGAGGGCGAACCGGTCCGCATCCTGGGAGCCTACTTCGGCGACAATCTCGACCAGGAGGAAATCTGGAAACCATTAGTCGAGAAGATCACTCATACCCTCATTCGGTGGGACAGGAGTAACCCGACCATCCGCGGCCGGATCCGGGGTGCGAACGCCATTGTTGGCGGCTACATACAGTTCCTCACACGGGCCCAAGGCATGCCACTCTCTGTCCTGGACAAAATCGAGAGGGAGTTAGACAACTTTGTTCATGCGAAGAAGGGCGAGAAGAAAGCAAATGTTATCGGAGCAGAAACGCTCAGGCAACCATACGAACAAGGAGGCCTCAAACTCCTCGACGTACGGTCGGCTACAGACGCCATCAACCTCATGCGGTTAAGAATGTACCTCAGCCCTCCTCCTGAACGCCCACGGTGGGCGTGGACGGCCGACCGGGTTCTGTCGCATTGTGCGATTAAAAAGTACCAGAACATAGANCCAGAATTCCTAGTTAACACCTTCCTTCAGAAATGGCGCGTCTATGAAATGGCGAAATCGCTACCACTCACCCTGCGACATATGATCCATGCNGGCGAAAAGTANGGCGCTCGCCTAATTACCTTACGAGTATCAACGAGTGTCCAGACCAAGCTGCCGTATTGGTACCACCTAGGGACTAGGGAAACATTAGCCTCGATATACAACNACAAATGGGGGAAGTGCCAACGNCGCACCCACAACATATCAACAGTAGGAGAGATGCTCGANCANGCACAGAAGAATAGAAGTGACCAATGCAGTGAAAGAGCAAACTGTCGCTGNCTGAACTGCAGGAATGACAGGACGCGTGGATGTGAACACCCTACGAAGTGCCGCAGAAACGCAGAGCGTAAACTCAGCAACCTCGAACCTGAGTGGGATCCCAGGATTCCCCCCCCTCAACTGGAACCCCATAACTACTCAGCCAGGGAGTGTGCGAACGGGTGGACTCCAGCGACCATATCCCTCGAAGACGACGTGCACCCTCTGGCCCTCGTTCGAGTGTTCACCAAATCGGGGTGACCCGCCCGCCCCTTCCGGTGATACAGCTCCGAGCCAGAACAACCCACAGGCTATCCAGCGCCCAGACGGGACGACATCAGGGAGACCGACCATCTGGACAGACGGCTCCTGCGTTGACAATGGGACGATGGATGCGAAGGCGGGCAGCGGCCTATGGTATGGCCAGGACAATGAATGGAACCTGGCAATGAGGGTCAACAACCGCGACCAATCGAACAATGCAGGCGAAGTCGCAGCAGTGGCGACTGCAATCCAACGACACCATGACGCAAAAATAATAAGAATCGTTAGCGACTCGTCGTACACCATAGATGCGATGACAGTATTGGCCAAGAAGCGACTGGACCACGGCTATGAGGGGGTAGCGAATGCGGTACTTATAGCCTCACTCACCGCCGAGCTCTTGACCACAAGAGCAAAGGTCTTGGTAAAGAAGGTCAAGGGACATAGCGGCGACGAAGGGAACGAAGGCGCTGATCGCCTCGCTGCAGAAGGGGCGCGTAAGCAGGCTCCCGACCCCATCGATACGTCAATGGGTAGAGACCTATTGACGATCGGAACGAGACTCCAAGTCTCGACACAGTCGTCGCTCTACGCGCAAATTCGACGCTATCACCCAGCGCCGACTAGAACCACAACCAGACACATGGTGGAACAAGCCACCACCGCCATTGAAGCCTCAACCGGCTCTAAACCACACCCGGGGCGGCTGTGGAATGTGCTGAGAACCCGAGCTAAGAACTCAACCCTATCCCAGAAATTTTGCGCCTGGGCATGGAGAGGCCTGCACGATGCCCACAAGATTGGAGACTACTGGCGCAGGGGATCAGGCTATGAAGCCCGAGCAGAATGCAGCCAGTGCAATGCCCCAACCGAATCGCTGCACCACATCCTGTTCGAGTGCCGGATGACGAATCAACGCCTCGTATGGGACGCAGTGAGGCACGTATGGGATAGAACAGGGAAGGATTGGCCAGACCTCTCTGTTGGTACAGTCCTTGGTGTAGGACTGATCGAGATACGGAGGGACAACGGAAGGAAAGACCCAGGACTTACCCGCCTCTACCAGATTCTGATCTCCGAAGCTGCCTATCTTATCTGGCTCCTGCGGTGCGAATGGCGACTTGAAAGAGAGGCGAATCCAGCCAGAGTTCATACGGCAAGAGAAGTGCTATCCCGATTGAGGACAACAGTTGAGAGGCGGATGCGGACTGACCGCATCCTCACGAGACGACGAACGTACGGGAAGAAAGCCCTATCGTCACGCGTTGTGACGGGAACCTGGCGCCTTGTCACTCATCGGGATCTCCCGAACCATATATTGGATCTTGAGGGGGTTTTAGTGGGTAGCGCAGTGGAGGAGCGGCCGCCAGGTAGGAACCGTTGAGGTGCTAGGGGCGCAAGGAGCGCCTGTGTAAGCACCCACCGGCAAATGTACCTACTGGCAACATGGCACCACGCGAGTCCCACACTTTGTGCGTAAAGCATTTCCTCCTCGTGGTTACAAATCATTTCTATTCACATACCCAGCGGACAACGCTCTGCTACAATACCCTTCTATGACGCTGCGACCGCACTTGGTGTTAAAGGCCTCAGGCCCTAGGTCCCGCAGTCGAGAAACCACCAATCTGTAAAAGCCTCTTGACAGATAGAACAAAAAACAGGGGCTAGATGGAAGTTGGTAATAAGCTGTTGATGAGAATGGTCACAAATGTGACAAGTGCATAGCATTACAATGAGAAGTAACAAAAGAACAGACAAGAATAAAGAGAAACTCTATAATAAGGATAGAGCTGATGACATGTCATA
Organism: Coprinellus aureogranulatus; assembly: GCA_027627275.1. NCBI lineage: Eukaryota > Fungi > Basidiomycota > Agaricomycetes > Agaricales > Psathyrellaceae > Coprinellus > Coprinellus aureogranulatus. The sequence continues at coordinate 13,857 of JANDKE010000268.1, forward strand.
AGAGATAAGCTGATAAAAGAAAGATAAGATAATAGATAAGATAAATAGATAAGATAAAAGATAAGATGCCATCAGGACGTCACGTGGGCAGTTTTTTTCATGTCAAATTCTGGCGGGCAAAGCCCGCAGTAAAAGAACGAGTCTTACTTACATAAACCCTCGTAATGTGAGCCTCAACACAATGTTAATGTTTTTTGCTGTGGTGGAACATGTCTGTGCTCCATACACTGCTTCAACATGTTAATCACTGTCGCATTTTCAAGGTTGTTGCAGAGATTGATCAGCTGCAGTGGAAAGCAGCCACATCTGTGTGGTTTAAACAACATGTATCAGTTGCCAACTCGGAGAAGATGTATATAGCACTGTAAATTCACACAGAATGCTATAGAACACTGAAAATTCCCTTTGCGGGACCCTATTAGTCTGGATTGGACACTCAAGGGGTGATTTCAATGCATACCCATTGCAAATTACTATAGCATTATTACTGTTAGAAAGCCCTAAAAGAGCTCTTTCTGACAGTACCAAAATTGTCCTTATCGGCCAAGAAGTGACACAGATAGAAGGCAAAAGATCTTGTACTGTGTTATCTAAATGAGGGTGATGTCATTAATGTAATGGCACCAGAGATCACTACATCACATCAGGTGCCTGTTCCTGAAAATCATGAGGTCACTGATATGCCTGATCTACATTACATCACTGATAGTAACTCATGATCAGATCACAGATCAATGACATCATTGTCAGAGTGATGTCACATTTGATGGATCAAGTTTTTTTGATGTGTGACAGAAGCCTGACATCATTCTTGTAATGTTCTGACAGAGGTGTCATACCAGCTCAGCCTCCAAGGTGTCTAAGCTATCAGCTCAGCTCACAAGCTCAGCTCAGGCTGTCAGCTCAGCTTAAATAAAGATACAAGACAGAATGTTCAGCTGGCTTCAGCTGGCTCCTGCTCAGCTGATAAATGGGCTCAGCTGACATGTTACTATCTCAGCTCACTTCAGCTTGTCCCAGCTCAGCTAAATAGCCATGGGCCAGCTGAACTGTAAATTGAAATACAGCTCAGCTGATAATAGATGGGCTCTTTTTCGGTCTCCCTGTCATCGCAACAAAATCAGAGGTCATCGGCAATCAGCCCCTCTTCTCAAACGGAGTCATTAGACAAGAACCTTGTCCAAATCTGGACCATTGACAGTAAATCTCAATTATAGATCCCTTAGCAAAGCCTTGGTGTTACTATATCTGCTGAGAAGCTCTTGATAGACTGCCTGGCGACTATTACCTCATAGAGAACAATGACTTCAGAACCTCAGTTGGGCCTTTTGATATCACAACGGGCATCAACCTACATGTTGGTTTAGAATCTTTGTTTTCCCAGTGCAAGATATTGTTAATTTGTGGTCTGCTTTAGCGATCAATTTCTGTGTTTGAAAAAGAAATATCTTTCCTTTGTGAAGGCCATCACAGGAAAGCAGAGGACAAAGAATCATATGTCCCAGCCAGTAAACTATCTATATGGTCATTCAGAAAAGTGTATGGTATACCTGATTTCCTTCCTGATTTACCTAGAAACAGGAGTTAAATAACCATTTTCCATTGCGGCTTCCCAAATTGCATAGAAAAGACATTTTTATCCTTGGTGTCTTTCAGCCTTCTTCTCTGAGGGGTAAACTTTTGTTTTTCAATGCATTTTTCCGGAACGTGACTCCCTTTGTCAATATTCCATTTTGAAATGTGACTTCCCCCCTCACCGAAAGTGGTCAGCACCCCTTGTTTATACGCTGTCTGCTCTGGCCACACCCACTCGCTCACTGCTACGGGAAGTTGGAGAGAGTGGAGAAAAGGGTAGGGAGGGACAGAGAGTGTCTCAACTATCCTCTCCCCCTGGATCACTTTCCTCTGAAGGAAGCAATTACATCAGCATGCTTCTCACTTCGGAGAAGTGGTTCCAAGGCAGGACTGACTCACTTTGGATTTCCTGATGCGGCAAGGTGCCAGCTCCTTGAGTTCTCTGACAATTTAAAGTTTGTATCAATGTCCGGTAGTTAGCGTCTCAGAAACATTGTTTACGTCCGCGGCATATTACACTCTTCTCCCTCTTGATGACCCCTTCGATTTCAGCTCTCCGACGTGGCAAACAAAAGTGTTCCTTGAGAACTGGTTGAACGTGACTCATTTGTCTCTACCTGCGTGCAATGTCACTCAAGGTAAAGACTCTCAAAGTATATCAGACTGGCTTCTGGAATAGAAGACATTCCAGCAGCTCACCTGCAGGCATACCACTTGTTTTTTTTATCAGGACAGCAGTGTTCAAATCGCTACTGCTTGCGCATCCCTATGGTTCCTGCAAGATGCTGCTTGTCAAATATACTCAGGTTTGATTTGAGAGGAGTGATGTCCGTACAGCAGATCCGATGCCATCAAGGTGCATGAGGCGGCTGTCTGTCTAAAACCGTTGAGAGCCGGATGACTCCATGCTGCCCAGACACGTACCATCCCACACGGCTTCCAAGAAAGTGAATCTTTAATCTTTTCCCAGTCTCCCAATCCCACTGTTCCAATCAAAGCTGGCTTGCTCTCACTCACATATACAAAGCTCCCCCACCTTCCTTTCTCTGATATCCGGCATTCCTATACACCTGCTCACTCAATTTCTCCCTGTCTCCTACTTCTAACTTGCTTCCACCGACACGACGCACAGCTCATTCTCACTGGTGTTTTCGACTATGTTTCTGTATACTCCTTCTGCGGTGAGTGGAACACTTGCTGATGTCCTGGGAAAAGACTTAACGCGGTCACAGCAATCTCAAAAATATTCATGCGTCAAAGAGGCGTTTCTTTGTAGCTGGGTACCTGGCCTCCATGATGCGGTAAACAGCGGATACGTCCCCAAGGGTACATGGAGAATGTGTATGACACTTGATTCCTACACTGGCTGCTCACAGGGAGGACATGAATCAAGGATTCTACGTATAAAAGAAGAGTTGCAGGAAGGAAACAGGTACTAAATTCTCTTTTATCTACCTAATAATCCTCTCTGATTTTCCTTCATTTCAGATTATCTTCCATGAACTTGTGTTTAGTAGGCCATTGCTTCGCATGGCAATACTCAGGTTTACTTAGCCATATGATTTCCAGTGTAAGGTTGCTGGCAGACAACCTTCACTGCGGTGGCTGAGTCACACGACAAAGATATATTATTTGATGCTTGTAGTCAGGTCTCATATCTAGAGAGGAAATGAATACTTGCAGACTTGCAGTCAGAACTAAAGAGCATTGAAGGAATCTGAAGATGGAAAATAGTGAGAGATCATGTGTTAGGTGAATGTCAAAGTTGTGACCTCAATCCGAGTGTGTAAGTCTGCATTAGGGGTCAAGGAGCAGGCTTACATCTAGTATAGTTGATACTATGATATATACACACTAAAGAGCTGATATATGTAATTCAATACATATATAATATGATTGATACTTCTCATAAAGCCCAGTCAAAAGTGGATCTGTGAGACTCGCCCAACTTCGGTGAATCTTGCAGATCAATGATGAGACTCTGCTGAACTAGGTGAAATTCTGCCGTTTGCCTATACAATGATTTAAGAATACGGACTTGCAGTAAGAAATAGGGAAAAGGAACTCGTAAAAGGTATCATACTTCCATACATCCCTCCGAATTCTGTCGGATTCGGCCGTCGTAAGACAACAGTACTTTATGTTGTGCTGCGATATTCTCGGTTCAAAAGTGCCCGCACCGCCACTAATCCCTGTTCTGATCTGGCAACCCATATAGGTTTACCTCTCACCACCAGCCTCTACCTCTGCAAAGCGATCGATAAGCCCCGCCAGTCTGTTCCTGGCCGTGCCAGCATGTCCGAGCCCAGGCAAGGCCTGCAGCCTGACGGCCGCTACTACTGTGACTGCCTCGAAGGCTGCTATTGGAGAGGCGCAATGCCCGCAAGGTTGTCCAGTCGCTTATATAAGCGAACAGCCACCAAAAATATGGCGAATGCTCGTTTAGCGGTGAATCGATACTATCGAGACCCAAACTACTTAGAGATGTATGGGTAACTAATAGAATTAGTGTTACATCTACAGTGTATGAAGAAATTTGCGAATATGGTGCTCCTAGCGAGCAGGAGGGACCCAAATGCACCAGGAGTCACGTTTGATGGGAAACAAATGGACGTGTCGTAGCGCGAATTGCATATCATTTGGGACAGAGTTTTCTCGATGGGCTCTGGCCTGTTAGACACAAAATTTTGCATACTTACTCCTAACCTTATTCTCTAGGAGGTGACCTAGCCTTATTGTAGAAAAGGGTGCGATAACGACTACTTCCAATTTTGAAGTGAGCCAAGCGCCTCTGTTTCTGGGGAAAAGGCTGGGTCACCTCCTGCGTACCACACTATTGAGATGAATTGACGCAAGTTTGAGGTGGTCCGGACCCCAACCTTTGAGAAAACTCCATTTACCTTCTTCAGTCGCTCAATCGCTCAGACACAAACAAGAGCAAACATCACAGGTGATTCGCAGGCATTGCGCCTCTCCACTGCTATGGTACAGAACAGCTGGTGGGGAAGGCGACATGGTACCGGCACAAGAAGAGCAACACGTACCCTACGCAGCCTACCAATCCGGGTAGCCAGGTGTTTCCAGCTTCTTCATCCGGGTATGACGATGGTTCCCGAGACAAAGCAACACAACATGGAGCCCCAATGGATGAGGATAGCCCGCAGGAGGATGCTCAAGATGGAGCTGGGTGGGATATGCCGATGCAGAGCGGCCCTACGTCTAGCCAGATGGTGAGCACAGACTTGTACCTTCGATTCTCCGGGCTGATCATGATGCTCTGTAAATTCAGAACCAAGCACAAGGATGGATCCCTGACGAGCATCGGCCCGAAACACCTCCACAGCCAGTTACGGCGCCACCACATGGAACTGGGGGACCAACTGTAGGATTGACCGAGGAAGATGTTCACAACTCCGACCTCAATTCCGATGAGGAGGAAGGCAGCCCCAGCATCACAATGGACAGCCTGAAGATAGCACAAAGCTTCATCGATGCACTCAAGTCCGCTGACCTCGAGTCGTCAGGCCTCAGCCAACAAGCACTCTTCAACCTTCGAAATCCCCCCGAGACTGAGCTGGTACTCGATGATCCTGACCTCAGACTTTCCCTTGACCTGTTTCTCGCATCGACAAACGGGTCTCAGCAGACGTACGAAGATGCACGAGCAGCCGTACACCGCCGTTTTGGAGCTGAAGCCAAGGTTCTATCTCACTACCAGGTCAAGAAACGTATTGAACAGCCACCTAGGTCACATGAGCTGGCCGACATTAAGTCGGACTCAGCTCCTCAAGCTCTCCGACTTAATGTCAGGCCAGCTCGAGCTGAGCTTTTGCGAGCTCAGCCATATTTTGGCCAGCTCAGCTTAAAAAGCTCAGCTCATAATTTTAGCTCAGCTTTGGTACCCAAATTCCAAGCACAGCTCAGCTTAGCTGAGCTTGGCTGAAGGGTGGCCAGCTCTCAGAGCTGAGCTGAGTGGCTACTTTAGCTGGGCTCAGCTACAGCTGAATTGACCTTGGTAGAGCTCAGCTCTAGACTTGAAATACTTGGAAATATTTTTAATAAAGTAGCTGAGCTGAGCAAAAGAGCTGAGCTGAGCTGATTGAGCTGAGCTCTAGTGTGACCGTCACATCAGTCACATCATATATTGATGTGACTATTTGATGCAATCAAATAGTCAATCACCATCAGTGACATCACAACAATCAGGCACATCAGTGACATCATGATTGTCAGGAACAGGCACCTGATGTGATGTGATGATCAACATGATGTCACCTAATGACATCACATCACTGACATCACACTCATTTAGATAACAAAGGTCAGACATTGTATGCCCTCTATCTCAAGCAGTTCTTCACCGATAAAGATGATTTTAGTACCATCAGGAAGGTAATTTCCAGGGCTTTCCAATGGTATTTGCCACTGCTAAATGCTTGATAAACATGCACTGCAAATGTGCCTCGAATGCTCACTTCACCCGCAAACCCCACTGTGAAGCTGGTTTTCACTGGATTGAATGGCTTTTAACACTGCTCTCTTCCCATATACTGTGAGATACATTGGTGTGCTACAATTTAGTGCTCCCTATATCCCAAATATGTGGCTTGCCACTTCTCCCGAAGGCAACAATCAAGGTAAGCAGAGCATGTTGATGATTTCTTGGTGTATTCAGCCAATATATGGAGATTCTGGGCACTCCAATACAGCCCAGGAGGTAGAGTGTATGTTACACCATACATAGCATTGGTTCTGCATGCCTAAAGCTCCAAAACAGCATGAACAATGGCACATATGTTGCAAAAAAGCGAAAACAAACAGAAGATGGTCCAAAATGAAGCCCTTGACAAGCGTGGGAATTTTTGTGGATGGCATAGCAGTGACGGGTAGAGGTGGGGGATCAGAATGCAGTAGTCCGCATAAGAAACGGTTGAGAAATGACCAAGATATAGGCAAAGATGTCCTTATGAACAACATTGAAGTGGTTGTTCATTGCACTTTTGCAACTTCGCTGTCCGAAATGACTGTTTGGGCTATATCATAGCATTGACTGGTCCGATTTCTTTGCGACCTATCTCATTCTATAGGTATTGACGTGTAAATTCTAAATATGCATGTCTAAGAGTGTGGGAATATGCACAGCCACTGGTATCAGGCAAATACTAGCTTTTCGCACACTACACGTGAAGAGCTCTACCATACCCTGCATATGGGTGATTATGCTTTTCTTCCTTTGGCTGCAACATTTGAAATGCCTTAAGACCATCGGCAGTGTTAATAAAGAGAAATGTGCTGTTCCGCACAGGCCCAGGTCCAATTCGCTGATTGTCATGCATCGCAACAGTTATGTGTGTGCTGGTGGTCCAGCTTAAGGTATAGCAAGTAAAACACCTTGGATAGCTGCCAACAATGCACTATCACCTTATTTATGTCTCTAGAATGCTATAACCCTCTCCATTGTGATGCAATTGTCAATAGGAACACAATTTTATGGTCAATTACAAGTAATTGCCTATTATGGTAGGAAAGAAAGGCCATATTCTTCAGATAAGTAGCACAGCTGGAACGCCCTTCTCAAACGCTTTCTAACGATACCCATATCTCCCTTATCTGTTAGGTAGATGCTAGAGGAATAGCTCATTGATGTTCAAGATCTTATCTAAATGAGTGTGATGTCAGTGATGTGATGTCATTAGGTGACATCATATAGATCATTACATCACATCAGGTGCCTGTTCCTGACAATCATGATGTCACTGATGTGCCTGATCTGCATGATGTCACTGATGGTGATTGTCACTTTGATTGCTGATCAATGACATCATAGTCACAGTGACATCATTTTTTGATGTGTGACTCAGGTGTGACAGAGTGTGACAGGTAGAGCTGAGCTGGCTACATGAGCTCAGCTTTCAGAGCTGAGCTCAATTGAGATTTTTGACTTTTTCTCTAGGAGAGCTGAGTAAGACCCAGCTCAGCTCAGCTCCCACAGGTTTATGCTCAGCTCTGTCAAGCTTTTTTCAGCTGAGCTCTAATAGAGCTGAGCCAAACTGACAGTAGCTCAGCTCTGTCAAGCTCAGGCTACTATTGCTCAGCTTTTTTTCAAAGCTGAGCTACAAAAAGCTGAGCTGGCCCAGGTACAGCTGAGCTGGCAGGAGCTGAGCTCGAGCTGGCCCGACATTAAGTCGGAGAGCTTGAGGAGCTGAGTCCGACTTAATGTCAGCCAGCTCATGTGACCTAGGTGATACATCCAGGGCCGTCGTCTTCTTCATGTCTATCTCGTATGCTTGAAGTGTCTCCAGCACTGGGCAACTTTTTGAGATGAGGGAGATTTCGCGCACGGTAGGCTTCTCTGGCATGCTGGTCAGCTGCAGCTTCACAAGCTTGGTGCACTGCACAGCGACTTCGATGAGCAGGCCGTTGCTGTACCTCCCGCCTGAGTTCCGCCTGGGCAGAAAGCCATGGTTTGAGATATTGAGCTCCTGCAGATTTGACAGTCGCTTCAACAGCTCTACCACCTTATTGGTGTTGTAGCCACTCCCAAGCCGGATGTCGATCCTTTCAGTGTACCATTGGAGGTCGTTGCGCAACTTCCGCACCAGATCAACGGAGGTGACTTGCAGGAAATGGTCAACGTCTGACCCGCTCCGTACCACAATTTCCTTCCATACTAAGGGCATTGAAATGATGTAGAACGCCGTCGACACCCTGGTACAGTTCATGGCGAGCGCCTGTTTTCCTTCTGTGAGGAGTGGGTCCATGATCGATGGCGCTTGACCCGGCGCGTCGTAATCTTCTCCATCATCTGAAAGCATTTTCAATATCCTGGCTTGTATCTCCAAAGGTAATTCTCCCATGTCGGTCTGTACGTTCGGGCTCAGTGTGCAGAGTGGATGTTGTGGATGGTCGGCGATTTCTTTGCCTTCTCTACCCGGGCATTGGTTGTATTTATCGAACCTCTGGCGTCTCTGAACGCAGGTGAACCAATGCTCCTCAATTACCTTTTCCTTTCGGAGGTAGATTTTGAGCATCCACCTATCGCGGTATTGAGTCAGCGAGGAGCACCCCTGATTCTACTCGATTAACCATTATGCGTACTTATCATTTTTCTTCGACGTGCTTCTCGCCACAGGCCTGTAAGTTCTCGCTGCTGTCGTGTCACCAGCGCATTACTTTTGCAGTAATTTATAGAATCTGTGTAAATCCTTATCTTTACGTGTTCACAAGTTCGTTGACCAAGGGGATTCCAGGGTGGTTTCTTTGTAAGGGTTTGTTCCATGATCTCGCTCGTGTTCAGGAATTATTTTCCCCTCCTACTCCCTTGGGTTGGGTGGTCTTATTGGATAAGTAAAAAAAATTCACTACAGCAAATTCCTCTCGCATTTATCAGTAGACAGATGTCATTTTACGGCCTGCCTTTATCTATAGCTTTTCAATGGTCACCGTGACCTTGGATATGTCTCGATTACTAAGCACCCACGCACTGCACACATTCAGTGCGTAACCGCTTATGTAATATACATTGTTACTCAACGTACACAATGATTAGCAGGTATTGGAATCCAAGTCCATACGACTGATCTTTGAAACTGTTTCATCCTCTTCATCACGTTCGTCTAGGTCCACACCAAATCTCCTCTTCAATGGTCTTTTTGCACCGCTGCTTGGCCTGATGGTTCTTTGGGGGTCGATTCCTAGTCGAATTATGTCCTAGAGTTACTCATCAACATTACGCTGCATGGACGATCGTGTCTTTGACCTACCGTTGCAAATTTACCTTCCAGGAGCGTCAAGCACCGCAAAACTGCTATCATCCTCCAGTCCACATCCTTGGTAGGTATAAGCATGAAGGTCACTTGAGCCTCGACAATGTCTCCTGTCTTGAATGCCACTGGGCCAACTTCTACGTACTAAGGTAGCAGTAGACAGTCAGTGGCGTTGATTTTCTGTCCATCTCCATTTATGTGCGCACCTTTTCTTCCCCGTCATTCGGTTATGCCTTCTTTCGAAATAACTGACTTTATTCTCTTCGCCATAGTAATAGTTGTCGCCTCCTACTTTTGCTAAAAAACCCGTTGGGTCAACCTCTGCGGGAAATGGCATAGCATCGTTGCGACCCCCTCTTGACGAGAGGTAAAGATTCTATTACACACGTCAATATGGGTGCCTTGTTCGTCCGCGTCAATGAATGTGGAAGGCAGGACATTTGCAACTGTCCTGCTGAACATGGCGGCCACGTTTCCGATGTTGGCTATGGCTCTGTTGAACGTGTCCGTGTCTAGTCCACAGAGCCTTACACCTTGCCGCAGGTACTTGGCTTTATCTTTCATTCTGTGATGTAATCGAGAACCCGTGTTAATCGACAAGTGATTTCTAAGGTGCGCACTGCATACCTTCCCTTCAAATTTCCCCTGAATGGTGGAAGGTTGGCGTTGGTTAATATTCCTTGGATGTGCCAGACGACTTCAGCGTCTTCGCCATCGACGTCTGATCGAGCCAGTCTCTTCGTCGTAGGAGCAGAGCATTGGACAACCGTCGCCCAGTCGCCGATAGATTTCTATTATGCACATTATTCACTCTTGAGAACATAATGGACTTTTTCTGTAACTGTACTCACAACGATTGGATCGGCCAGTTGTACTCCAGCTAGCTTTTCTCCCTGCCGTTCTTGGGCTAATTTCTCCAGAGCGGCTGAAGCGGAATCAGTGTCGTACGCAGGGTTCATCTTGGTTTACTGTATCGAAGGGATGTCGGGATAGATGCAAATTCAGTTGCGGCAGGGTTGATGGCGTGTGCCTTAGGCTGCACACGATCCTGGTCGTTTTTATCTTGCTTCGTACCTACCCTTTCCTTTGAGTACCTTGTCGCCGAATTGGTCAGATTCTCAATATGCCAGGATTTGACGTATTCCTGGCTTCGGTGCATACAACGCCGTCCTTTGTGCGTTTTGCGATGTCCATGGATGTGTGTTAAGCCTGATGATGTAAAAAATCCGTCTTTAATGCTAGCGTTGGAAATCTGCATATCCGATTGTAGATTGCGATACAATCGAGCCGCTTAACTTGGCGGTAAAGGAAGGTCTGGCCAACCATAGTTTCGTTATTGCTTGTTCTAATAATAGCCGCCTGATTGCGATCCACCGTTGCCATGAACAGGGAACAAGATGTCTTCGTCGATTTACGTTGCGGCAGTCCAGATATTTGACGTTTCTTCGTCCTTCGCAAGGAAAAGGCTTGTCCTCTTTTCGTGGTACGTTTGTACCAATCTTGCATGTGGCGAATCAGATCTGGAGTTTCTTTTTAGGCTATGGCCCTTCCTCTTGTATAAAAACCTTGCGCCCTGGCAGTTGTGATTGGTTATCTTTCCCAGTCACAGGTTACATCTCCAGCGTTCTGTCTTACTTCAACGTTATATTCTCTCAATATGCCCGGCAGAAACAGCTCCAAGTCTCCGCGCAAGTCAACCAGCAAGAAAAAGGCTTCCACTTTTGAAACCCCTCTGGAGGGGGTTGGTACTGTTGCGCCTGGTGTCGAACACGCGGGCACGTCTGCTACCCTGTGAGCTTTATAATCTGATAGCTAACAAGGATACTTACAATAGATTATCAGGATCTCGAGCCCAGATGCCATTCAGTGAGTCTCTCGGTTTTGAATGCTGTTGAAGGACCCTTTTTTTCAACTGTTGGGTCATATCCTCCTCTAGTGCCAAAAGACTGTGCGCCCCCTTCATCTGAAGTTGTTATCATTGTATACTAATTCCCTTGTCGCTGTGCCTTGCCGCCCCAGTCGTAGCACTACTGCACGTTCGAAATCATCTGGAAATCAAATAACCAGCCAAACGTCCTCCATGCCCGTTTCGTGAGTCTATCTTGCTGCGACTTTGGCCTGTATGGTTCTAATTTTTTTCGATTGCCATTTAAGGTCTGACCTCGATGTCGAGGTTATGTCTGCCGGAAACCCCTCTACGTCAATGAAGAAGCCGAAGGTTCGCCCTGATAACGTCCATCCAGCTAGTCTTGTTAGGCTGTCTCAATCTTCCACTGTGGTGTCCTCGGTCCCTATTCAGAAGCCTACTAAATTTTCAACATATAAAGAAGCCTTGACCTCCGATTCAGAGTCTTCTGGAGAGGAGAGTGAGGAAGAGGATGCGCCTGCCCAGCTTGCCACCCCTGCTGGTACCCTCATTGGTCCTGCTGTCGGTCCGACTGCAGATTTTCTTGGTGAAGGTGTTTCGAGCGAAACCATTCAATCGGATGGTGAAGATTACGAGAATACCGACGTATTTGTTGAAGGATACAACGACAACAGGTGCGTCTACCTCTGATTATCCGGTTTAATTAATTTCTGACCTCCTTCCCTTTATTTCGCTCCCTGCAGGGTTCGATCTGAAGCTACTATTTCATCGACTGATAGCGACCCTGACAATCTGGATGTCATCTCGAAGAGGGCTTCCGCTGAAGTCGCTGACAGGAAGCGGAAACGTCCTAGAACATCTGACGTCTGGTAAGTCAGCCGCCTGTGGTCAATTCAATATACATGGTTATTCAAGTCAGCAACCATCTAGTGCAGGGGCCATGGAATTTACCGCTCCTCAGGATCGTCGCCCTTTGTCAAAAAAGTCTCGATCTGCCAAGTTGTCTGTCCTGGGGAAAACAGATGTAATCGAGATAACTGACGAATCCGATACTCAAACCGCCAACACTAGAAAGCGTAGGGCTGAAATCCCCGTTTCCCTTCCGCCTACGCCTACCCCTTCGTATGGGAATGAAGTACTGCGTAAAATGCCAGTGCATCGCACTCCCTCCACGAGAAAACATGGGGACTCTTCCGTTCACGATTCTCGTCCTGTGTCTTTCCAACCTGCTAGCGCCTTGCCGAGAGTCGATACCGAACTCACTCCCCGCAAGTCCCGTGTCAAGCTGGATTCTAGTAGAGTTGAAACAACTCTCTTTCCGTCAACGCCTATCCCTCGACGATCTCGTGTGAAGCCTGAATCCGACGACGGCACTTCAATTCTTTGGTCACCAACGCCGCCTCCTCCTCCCTCTTCGAAGAATAAGGGGAAGGGCAGGGCTATTGTGCCTGCTCACCGTGCGACTACCTTGTCCGTTGCATCTGACTCGGGCGTTGAGGAAGAACACTTGCACGATCCGCCGACCTCAGATGCTGTAGATACTGAATTCGTGGAGAGCGGCAAGGAATCGTGGCTTGCATCGATGTATGCCAACGAGCCTGTCCTGTCGTGAGCTCATTTTTTCCATCGTGTTTTGTTAGATATTGACTTTGTTTTATCCACTGCAGTGATGTTGACCTTATCCCCCTTCACAGCCAGGCCGAAGCTCCAGATTCTCTGGCTTTGATTCCCTCTACCATCAAGGCGGCGTATGAACATGGTGAGAATTCGCATTGGGTTGTCCAGTAAGTGATATATATCAATTCAAATATGTTTTCCCTTTGATTATTCTTCTCAGGCGTCTTCAATCCTGCCTTTCCTTCCGTGCCGAAAGTGTTTTCTGCAACCCATCGAGATGTGAGCCAATAAGGGTAAAACCGTCTCCTTGGTCTTCCACGATCTCAGGGGGTGGAGTTAACCTGTTGGTTCCATCCTCAGTGGCTATCCCTCGCAAAGGAACACTCCCTTCTCATATGTGTTTCTTGACCACAGGGATAGTCGCCTACTGCAATTTGGCATCTCCTGCCACTCGTGTTTACAATCGTGTAAATAGTCGGGTGGAAGAGAAGGTTGTCGATCACAGAATTGGCATCTACCCCTTCGAATACGAATACCAGCGTGCGCTAACTTATTTTGCGCACGTCGCTGGTAAGAAAACTCTCAGATACTCGTTCTCTTCCGGTGTATTGCAATTTACCACGAAGCAGGATGGTGAGTCGTGCTCAATGTCCCAAAATAAATATTCTGATACCTTTCTGGCTTTTTCAGGGGCCAATAATGAAGTCTCTACAAACTTTTCCGTGTCCCCACAGAAATCCATCTTCCACAAGAAACCCGCTGGCCCTTCAATCAATGCGCGTCTTAATCCCCTCGTGGATCAAATTAAGGATGGCCGCTTTTCCGCTTCTTTATCTTATAACGAAAGGGGTACGTTATTTTATGATGTTCTATATCAGCTGTCTCTCATATTCCCTTTCTTGTACAGTCCCTGTGTTCGATGCTAGGTCTCCACTCGTTTTATCCAAAGGTTTCGATCCCACTTCTATATGTGGTTTGCCCCTTCTTCCAGACGATATCGATGTCGATCCGAATTCGCTGGTCACGGTTGGCTACACCGCCAATATTTATGTTACTGGCCCCAAATCCATTACTCCAAATGTCGACATGCTCAGCATGAACGTGCAGTTTGTCCTCCTTCACGCAGACCCTCCCTCTAATTCGTGACCCTTGCCAGTTTCGCTGCCTTTATTTATTGGTTCTTTGTTGAATCCAGTTAATAGCTTCTCTCTTGATATTGTTGTACATCATGATAGTAATGGGATGTGGCCGAATCATACTTTCTTGAGCATCGCACACTTGGTTGTGTGATTTATTCCCACGAATCCTTAAATGATAAATTTGTCTGGCCAAATTTAACAGGATCAAGTCTGAGGCGCTTCAGCGATCTACTCGACGTCTTTCGTGCATGGCAATGACTACATCCTGACCGCTCAATTACACTCCGCTCCCTTCTTCCAAAGTGCCTTCTTCGTGCCGAATTATCATTGTCGTGTTGGAAATCACAGCGGATGAATCTCTTAATGCTTTCAAGAAATATGTCGCGTCAATGATCCCAAATTGGCGAAGCATGTCTCTTGTCCTCTCCTGGATAGCGCGTTGTCGTACTCCTTGACCGTTCTCAATGACATTGACTGATTCACTCGACCGCATCGTATCGATGTGGGTGTTCTGTTGGTTTGCCTTCTCTAATTCTCCAATTGGCGTGTCCTTGGTGCGCTCATCTCTGTTTCAAGATGACGGTCAGCATTCTCAACGTATCATCTGTTTCAAACAGATATATTTGCCTTTCTTGTGTCGTAGTTCTTTGGATACTGGCAGTAAATCGATGACGACGGTGGGGAATGACGGGTCCTGCGGTACATTCTTTCTTGGTGTTAATATATCCTGCAGGGATGTACTCAGCCACAATCAAAGCTTGTGAATCCTTGATGTGCTTCCATCGATGTACCACCGTGATAAGCGGATGCAGATCAACTTTCGGCGAATCTTTTCTTTGTTAAGGTTCTTTCCCTGTATTTCCTTTACAGACAGCAGCTCCTTTCAAACATCCCTTTCCCGTCCCCATACGCCTTTTATTATATTTCCGGATTTACATGTAAAATTAACCAGCATTGGTCAATAAGTTCATTGCCAGCGCCTATGGCATACCCTGTCATCTGTGAAATTATTCATTGCTCTATGCAGGGGTTGAATCGGGGTGTCCCCCTCCCGACCACCGGGGCTACTTGGGAAGCTGGAGTACGTCCTGTCTGGGGGAGGCAGTGTTGGCGAAAAAGGTATCCCCCATAATGCGATCGTTACCATAGAAATCCGAGGCGTCATCATCGCTGTCGAGGTCTTCCTCATCAATGTCGAACCAGTCGTTCCTCCAACGTCCATCTTCTGAAAGATAAGGCATCCTGTAAGTGCTTTTGTTTCTTGCAGAGGGACGGAGGCTCACCCATAACTCCTTCCGGTACTATGTAACGAGCTGTCGTGTAGCTATATAATCCCTGCTGACTCAGCGCTCCTGCGTCTGTGCACGATGACGCGCATTTCAGCTTCCAGCTAAATCGCGGATAATCCTCCGGAAGGACAACGCATTCGGCGGAATCCCCGGTGTTGATCAAGGCTGAAAGACCATCGAATTCTTCTCGGAGACGAAATGGGCAAGAATGACTCCTGATGCAGCTATGTTGTTCATAACCCTCTATTTCGTTGAGGCTACGGACGTGGTTGAAGCCACCTTTATCTTTGAGGGTTTTCGCGAACCAGTCGTTGTCCCTGTTGCTGGAGTCGTTGTTGAAGATCCCAACTCCCTTTAACGTCAAATTGGGATACAGAACAGCAATGGTCTTGTCTTGAACAAAGTTCATGAACATGGTCGAGGGAAGTTCGGCTATGGCGGGTAAGGCTGTCAACCTAGACCGGTTCACGATGAGCGTGCACATTTGTATCCCGCCCTCGCTACAACTCCGGGTGAAGTTGTAGATCCTCACCACGGTGATACCGAACCGGACGTATCCGAGTACTTCTTCCGCCCAACGTTCAATCCTATAGTCAGACACGATCATAGCTTGAAGGCTAAAGCCTGCATTTGTGAGAGCCTTTTCCACGATACCCATTGACTTGAATACGGCTGTCGTACGAGGATCAGGTCTGTCAGTTTAACGCTCGTTGGTGTAACGACAGAAATAACACTTACAGGGTACGTGTATCTCAAGGCGGTTATGAAATCCTGCTTCCTTGAGGGCCTCGACACTGTACGGGTATAATATTGCCAGAGTGCCTGGGCCCCCGATGACCGCTTTGCATGCAGTCATTTCCTCCAAGAACTTCCCCCCTTCCTCTATTCCAAATCTCTCGACATAGTCGTTACA
>JANDKE010000269.1:0-30004 GCA_027627275.1 Coprinellus aureogranulatus
ATCTCCCTCGCGCAATTCGCGAGTCTCCCATCACACCTCCAGGGCACTCTCATGTGCTCTCCCTCTTCCCCGGTTAAACTCGATTCAACATCCCAGGTTAAGCTCAACACGAAAAGTTCCCCGCCAAGCAAGCTCGATGCTGCTTTGGTAGAGACGCAGAAGCCTTGCTCGTAAACGGGAAAGAGAGAGCGTTCCCCTCAAACGCGGGCAAGTTCGTGTACGTCAAGATCCAGGCTACGGCGGATTGCCGTTCTAGGAGCCGACACGAAGATCAGAGGGTGGTAAAAGGCATTGGGTACGCGAGGCACGTTTTCGTGCCTACCGCCGCCTCTGTGGGACGGCTTTGTTACAGAATTGCGATGGAGTATAAGAGTGTTCTTGAGGTACGCTTAAGCTTCATTCTCCTCGTTTTTATATAAATGGTATTTTATGATGTTGTGAATGGGCGCTGACAGTGAGAGTAGGTCCTACGCGCGAAAGCGAAGGAGGAGAGGGTGGATGTTGTGAAGGAGGAACAGTTGGATTGTGCGGTGCTTTATGAGATTGCGTTGACGGAGGAGGTGAAGGATGGGTTGCCTGTGTGGGTTGCGAGGATTCGGCAGGATCGGAAGCGCTAGTCCCATTTCTCACTTCCCTTTTATCACTACTCGCTATTTCTCGTACACCTATTCCTCGTACACTTGCACTTACATCTCTCTTTGAACTCATTATATCACTCTCTACGGGATCTCAAAGGAACTCCGGTGGAGCCTTGTGGGCAAATTGAGATAGGACTTGTGTCGCTTGAGTAGATATCCAGGGATATGCATCAGTACTGAGATCTCGAACCTTGCTTCTCGAGGAGCGTCCAGGGAAGCTCTACATCCCCAAGACCCCTATTCGTATTCGGCATCAGTCTTCGAGTGCCAAAATGATTCAAGCTCCGCATTCGCATCTTTCCTCCAAACCGTCATCATCATCGCTTCCGTCTCCTCTGACGCTCTGACGACGTTTCCGGGCCTTCGACATATTACGACAGACGCTTCGTCTGACTTCTGTCCTATGTATCTGGTGCCTTGGAATCTAGGGATGTGAGCAATAGGGACGGCGTTGGATGCCCGAGAGACCGTACTTGCGCACGACGACGACGATCACAACCCTATCTTGGTTGTATTCCAGCTCTGGATCTACTTGATGGACTGGACGTTCCAGCCAGGGGATCTGTCGTGGATGTGACCGATTGCAGTGTACTCGTATCGTATCGTAGAGGTACGTGGCGTCTATACCAGTCTTCTGTTGTTTTGTCCGTGTTTGGTTCGGATGCCGCCGGACCTTGAGCGGAGTCCGAAACGTAGTACAGCCAATCGACATGTAGTTCTATAGCTCTCTAGTCAATACCACTGAGTCTGGCCCCCCTTTTGTGTCTGTGTCTGTGTCTGTGTCTGTGTCTGTGTCCCTGCGCCCTACCCCTTGCTGCTTCCAACATCTTCTTGGATTGGTTTTCTCGAGCCGAGTCTCATTCAGAGTCGCATGCAAATTCGTCACGAAGCTTGGGTCGAAGCTACGAAGAGATACCCTACTATACTTCTATCTCAGGCTACCAAGTTCTCCGGTCCAAGCGAGGAAGACGATCTCACCCCCGGGCCTGCCGGTAATACCCGGTAACCCAGAGATTGCTCTTCAATTGCTGGATTCGAGAGCTTGAGTGCTCAGGATTATCGAACTCTGGTGTGTCTCACTCATCATGGTACGTCGTCGGCGTGTGCCTGCACTATCGGGAAGGCGTTCCTGGGCAGTCTGTCTCACCGTCACGCCTGTCAAGCTACCTCTGTACGGTGTCCTCCCGATGCTCTTGCACACCGGAGCGCCGTATAACGTACACCCTGGCGAACGAATTCTCTCTGAGGGAGTGGTCGACGTCAGGTGTGTTCTGATTTTGGAGTACTTTGGTGTGCTTGGACCATCGCGTAGAGGACTTCGGTGATGGCTATGTACCTGTGGCTCTCCGAAAAGCGTTCACCTCCTTGGGTACGAGACGCCACGACAATCTATGATGTGGTCTCCGTAGCACTCATGCACGCCGGGGAACCATTACTTTCCTGATCGCTCCTAAGCAAATACCTTTGCCCAATAGGACGGTTGGGTACGTTCAATGGATCCCTCAGCGTGCCTGGACTATGGAATGTACCTTTCGGCGGATCTTGCATAGGTGGTTGGGATTGGCTTCGTGTCTGGGACTCGCCAATGACCGTTGATATCTTTCGGTACGAGACGCCGTAACAATCCATGGTGCCCGCTCGATGTACTAGCACGCCAGGGCAACTTGGGTCTCACAGTCGTATCTTCACAGGGATATCCTGACCCAAAGGAAGCGGTCTGGTGTCTCACAGTTGCGGTCGCTGCGTGCTTGAAGCATAGAGTGGACTACCTCGGAGGGCCTTGACGGTTCGTTGTACTTGGCTTTGCATATGTCAACCTCGTCATCGAAGCCGCACGACGATTGGAACCCGCCATCGCGGGATATCGAATCGGACTAGGTCCAATCCTCCACTCGGCATTCTGTCGCCAGCCTTACTCTTGCGCTCTAGGTCGAAGCGACTCACGGCTCACCCGTTTCACATCATGGCGCATTCGATACCTCGGAAAATACGACCCGGGAGGTTACAATTCATGCCTGTCAAGCTCCTGTCCTCTCCTTGTACCTGCACACCAAAGCACTCATTTCTCTCTCGCACCGTGACGTCTTGATCTCTCCCTATAGGAGTGGTCAGCGCCGAGTGTGTAGTGATAAAGGGGTATCGCAAGGTGTGCTTTTACTATGGAGTGCATGTCTTTGGAGAGCTTGGAGGAGCCTATCTACTTGACGAACGGATTAAGTTCTTGTGGTACGGGAGCTCATTGCAGCACGCTTGAATCCCATTACTGCAGGACCAGATCCGATTCTTAATTCGGCTGGCGAGCGCTATTCAGATTCAGCCGCACCCGCCTGCTTTGACCGTCACGATCTATTGTCGAAAATGGTAAACTCCGGGGTACAACGCAACGATTGCCTTGCGCTGCATGGACCAGACATGAGCATAGGCGGGTCCCGTCGTGGTCTAATTGACCGTAGGCGTTACCTCGTATGATTCTGGTAGTCTCATGGTGGCAAGGCAACGAAGCGTCATAGAACCTGACTATTGCTTGGCTGTGGGGGTCACGGCTTTGTGTTCCCAGTGGCTCCTCCAACCGCGGTTGCATTGACACTTCTGGGCGACGTATAAATACCCCAGGGCTCCCTCTCAGTTCGATCGTTCTGTGACACCACACCTCCTCTGCGCCTCCTCGCAGCTCGTCCTCCGACCTCGCTCTTCGTCAATCACCTCGCTGCACTACCATGCCTCCGTCGCGGTCGAAGATGCCGGTTAATCAAGAGTACGAAGATTACCTCAAGAAGGGGCCCACGCAATACTTGACTGGCAAGAGTCCTAGGAAGCCCAAGCCCCGTGTTTACTTTGACGAACCCAGTACCTTTCGGGAGCCGGTATCCCACCCTCCGGCGTTACCCAAGTATAGCTCGGAGCCTGGAAGGCCTCTGTCCTTACCTTGGTCAGACGAAGAACTGAAGACACGGGAAAAGTGGAAGGCAATCTTCTGCGAAGTGTTCGGGTACGAATACGAGCCGGCTTCGGAGGAGACGAACAGAATTACGGAAGGAAGCTCTACCAGTGCGACTGGCAAGCGCGTTGTACTACTCTCCGACACCCAACGCGCTCAGTGCTGTGCAGCCTGGCACCGAAAGTGGGGTCATGAATTCATCTGCCGGTTCTGCCCGCCGTCGCAGACCCCTCAGCCTTTCGACCCGAATGAGGAGAAGAAAAAGATAGCTGAGTTGGTGGCGAAGGGGATAGGTGCGGATATCGCTAAGTTTCACCTGCGCTATGAGCAGGGTACGAAAGATGGCGAGCCGATGTGGAAGCTTAGGCCGGGTGTAAAGCCGGAGTGAGATGGTGGATTGGCTCGCTCGACTCGACACTATGCTTTCATTCTCTTGAATTCTGCGGAAATGTATGCCTGAATGTACTTCTTATAGTTTCATGACTACTGTATCTCAATGTTATAGCACCCAATGGGCTTCTGCTCCTCACGAATCGCCAGTCTGATAAGATAAGATTGAGTATTCGAAGTCCGCCATATCACCGCATCCCAACCGAACAGCAACCGAAATTACCGCTCGCCTTGTCCACTCCCTCCATCTCCTCTTCACGCCCTCACCATGCACATATCGTCTTCATTCTCCCTACACGCCTTCTGGTATACATCTCATATACCTCTTCACTTGAGCGAAAGCCCAAGGAATACACGCTCCCCAACGCACTCACACGCACGCTCCAACCCAGGAAGTCGCGTTTCCTCTCTTCGGAAATGAATTCGAAGGCATGGTAAACATAGGTCATCCCAGTCAATAGGCCTTCCCGAGTGGTCTGGATGCACCTCCCACTTTGGTGGATATGACCCTTGGCATCGGTACAGGAAGGAGGGCAGGCAGCACGAATGAATGATTCGAGGAATTGAATAGTGCGTATGTAAGGAAGGTGGCTGGATTTGGGAGGGCTTCCTGTTGCACTATCAATTCGTGTGCCTAACCTTGGTCCCTTCTTAATGGGTTGGGTATGGGCCGATAGCCTGTACTTACGAGTCGGCCGGTCCTCCCACTCTCTTTCTTGTACCCAACGTTTCTTCTCGGCTGGTAAAGTGCTCTGTGAGTGGTTCTGTACGCCTGGCGATGGGCGCTCGTGCTGATAGAGGCTGGAAGCAGTGTTGTAGGCCATGGCGGATAGCGGAACGGTTCGGGGAGAGATAGGGGCTGCGGAGAGGAAGATGTATACTAGGTGCGTCTTGCTTGTAACGCTGGCCTAAAACGATTCTCAACCCATCGACAGACCCATCCAGTCGACCGGGAAGGAGACAAGCGCACCGCCCACCCCATGTGCTTGCTGCGTAGAGCGAGGAATCCATACACCACGGCTTGCACCAATCCCAGATCGACGCCTCCTCTCATTCGGGACCGCAATAACCGCTGCAGTCGCCTTCATCCTCACTGTCACTCTAATGTCTCTGCCCGACTTCGACTTTGACTTGACTTCCACCATTCGACCCGTCAGCGACCTCATATCTCTAGACTCATTCTGGCGATCGGCATTATGGACCTCCGAAACTACCTGGACTACTGAGAACACCCCTGAAGAACCTGAGGTGGAGCTAGAGGCGTCTTGGGAGAACTTGAAGGGGGCTCAACATTGCTTGCGGTACGCAACGAGGCAATATACCGCGAGGCTTGCCAATATTCCGTCGGGTGTGCCTGGGGTGAAGGCGTGCCGTGAGACGTCGGCTTTGATACATGGAGTCGATATCGTGCCTCATTTCTGTGAAGATCTGGTATGTCTGTCCATTCCTGCTTCATCTCCCTCCGAAATGAGCTGACGAGGAGGTGGATAGGGCATGGCGGGAGGCGTCTGGGGATATTGGATCATCGACTTCGAAGAGCCTGCATGCCTAACCAGCTGGGGAAATTTTGTCGACAAGGGATGTGATGACCAGGGAACGGCCTCGATGACCCGCGTAAGTTCCTTCAGCTCGCTTCACTCCCTCTCCTTCCTTCCTTCATTCATTCATTGACCCTTTGACTTCTTGCATCTCCTTCATTCACTCAATCATTAACCCGCATTCCTCCTCCATATAGCGCTTCGAAGCCCTCCTGGAGCACATGCAACATGGCGACAACTGGCAGATTATGTGCGCTACTACCCCGGCTGACCTCAAGGGATTCCATTTCCCTACTCCGACGATGTGTGAGAGATGGGTACGTCTTCTTTCCCTCTCTATTCCGTTCATGTATTCCTTCTCTGCGATTTCCGCGTTCCTACGCGCCCGCGGCTCCTCTGTTCACGCGACTGCGTTTATCTGCTTTCGTCGCTCTACGACGTTGCACCTTCCAACGCTCTGGTTCAAAGGTACCTATACTAACGCAAACCCATGACATTTGTATAGGGCCGGGAAGCGTTAGGTGTGTGGGAAGTCGACGACTTGAATTGCGCGCTTTCTGCTGTTGCGCACGAATAGGTCTGGATATAGAAACTTGGACGGGAGAAGGCCTTCTTGCTATAGTGTCACGGGATGGACATCTCCCATCCATCTGCTGCACATCAGGCCGTATGACCTCTGGAGTCTGTAGAGGAGGTTAGAGTGAGGAGGAGATCTAGAGCAGGCTCGGCTGCGGATGGAGATATGTTTGTCGCGCTCTGTTCTTTGTGAAATTATACTTATCTATGTCTGTATCTTGCTGATTTCGGTTTGGAGTAGGTAGTCATGCGTTCAGGAATCGACTCGTTTTTGCCACTGGATGTTTACTGCGTTATCAGACTACGTGCTCAAACCATACGAAGAGAGATGGAGGACTTCCTCCATGGATTACAGATGCACGGCACAAGGAAGATACGCCTGTCGATTTGCGCATAAGAGCCCACGCAGAACAACGCAATCGACCTTGATTTCACCCGTCTACGCTCAATACGATCCAACCTCCGTCGATATAGTGATCCATGTTGGAACACTGGAACACAAAGCGTCGTACGCAGGTCAGACTTGGCCTAGTACGCCTGCTCAACAGATGACGTTGTCAATGTGCCACTGGACTCCCGACCACGGTCCATCCCAGGTCTCCCCAACCCATCCAGTAACGACTTCCACCACATCTTCCGCAGTGTAGCCGTCCGTACCGATTGCGCGGACGATGGTGTAGGAACCAGAAGTGTTTGGTCCTGCGACAGTGCTGTTGGTTCCTGTGAGCGTACGCAATTCAGGTTCAGTAGAGATCTACGTTCATGATTTGGGATTGGAGGCAAGGGGAAAGGGGAGACGTACATCGGTGAGCGTCCCAGAAGGTAGGGTCCGCGCAAAATGTACTCCGATTACTGCAAAACGTGGAGGGAAGAAATTGAGTGAGTGATGCAGGTATAGGAGGGGAGAGGGCATTGCGTACGGTAGTTCCATTCAGAGAAGAGGGGTCGGAGTCAGGCGGACTGGGAGTGACGTTAGGGGTCGCGATGTACGTGCACGTCGCGACTTCACGTTTCTCGATCGACGAGCCGATAACGAGCGACGCGGCGGCGAGGAGGACAGTGGAGAGTCTGAAGAGCATCGCTATCGAATTGACTTGGGGAAAGTATGGATTTGAATGCGAACTCTCCTCGAAGGAGGAAATGGAAATGCGGTCAGTGTTCCCATTTGCTTCATGCCGTCTTAAATACCTCCTGAGGATATACTTCTGGAGATATCAGCCACCGGGACTGCCGGTGTGCGCGACGAGAATGACGAAGGAGTTAAGCGCTGAGAAAGCCAAGACGTCGAGGAGGGCATCGTTGCCCGTCCTTCGGGCTTCGACTGAATCATGTTCGCCGATCGTGGCAGATTACCGCCTGAAAAGGGATACTCGTGTTAGGTTGGGTGGCGTAAGGGGGATCGTCAGGTCAGCGGGTGGCTGAATGACGGCGAGTGAAGGCCGTATTGAGCGTCTCGTGCTTGTCGATCCTTATCCTTGGACGGAATCGAAGTTTGCCTTTTGTCTTGCCATACGGCGTCTCATTGACAAGGCGATACAGGGTTGTAAATTGGACGCCACGGTGCAGAACCGAACGCAACGTGAAGAGATGGTCTTTGGTTTTTGAGATTACTCGAACCCGCTGTGAACCTGAAGGCGACGGATGGCGGGCGCTTGATTGACCGTTCAAACCCATAAAAATATCTCAACGTCGTATAGGTCTTCCTCAATCGCGACGACGCGAATCCGGGATGCGGTCGAAGGGCAGCCTTTCGGAAAGGCTGGCCTTCCGATCACGGCTCTGCAGCAGCTCAGTAAGGCAAGTTAGTGTGTATTTTCGAGTAGATTTCTCTCGAGATTGCGAGCGCGCGCACCGGTCCCCGAGGAGTACAGTACCTCCCAGAGTTCATTCTGTCGCCTTCCATCATTCAACTTATGTGAGCTTAGCGATTTCATCTTCTCAAGGCCTTACCTTATCGCTCTAGAGCATACCCCTTCCGAGCCTAATTGTGAGTCGAGATTGGTCCAGAGGAATTGTAGAAGCACGAACCACGGTCAACGTTGCCCTTCTGGAAACATTGGCCTTCGGATGGAGCCCGGAAATCGACACTTGGGCGCCTATTTCTGACTTCTTCACATTCGTTGTAGGGCAGTTCTGGCCGGCCGTGGCCTGAGAGTCGCATTGAGAGAGTATATAAGCAGCGAATGCTTCGAGTCTCTTCAGTACTCATCCTCTGGGAAAGAGCCTAACGGACCCTAAGAACTCGAAGGCCAATTTCTCAACTATGCAGCTTTTGAAACTCTCCACCGCCGTCCTCACCGCTGCTATCTCCCTCGCTAGTGGCTCCCCGGTGGTGAAGCGAGAAGTTGCGACTTGCACCTACGTTGTGACGCCCGATGGTGTCCCCAACCCTCCCCCCTCCGACCCCCTTTGGTCCGAATGGAACTACCGTAAGCAGCTGTCACTTCCTCTTACTCCCCTTCACTCACGCGTATATCACCTCCATGATAGTCATTCCGGTGCACTTGGCGAGGACCTTCCATGGTAACACTACTCTCGAGGTAAGTCTTTTGTCTATTGCTGGACCCAGACTGGATGCTGATTTCTGAATTGTGTGGCATGAAGGGAGGCGAAAGTACCGTCCTCGGTCCAAACACCTCCGGCGCTTATACCATCTTCAAGGCTGTCGGGTTACCGAGCTATACCACTGCAAAGGTTGTGGAGATTGTCACTGGGTGGGTTGGGGAGGTATGGGAGGGACCGTGGTCTGGAGTCAATTGGCACATCGACAGCGTCACTTGCTAGAGGGGAAAGGTGGATGCGAGGCGCTGTATGGATGGGTTTGCGAGAGTTGCAAACGGTGGCGCTTTCGCAAAGAGATGATCAGGTCAAGGGATGATCCAGAAACGGGGTGCAAAAATTCAGAAAAAAAAAAGCTTGAGGGCGGATGTTTAGATGTTTTTACGTTGGCGGATTATGAGGTCAATCGATCTATCGCTTGGCTCACCGGAGATCTTCAGTGACAGACACGTTCGCGCTTGACTCACGCTTCATGTTAGCTTCATGTTGTCTTGTACAGGTCTTGTATGTCCCGTTTGGCGAAGGCTCAGCCAAGAGTCTGGTTTGGCGTCGGTGGCCATCGGAAGCGAAGTGGCCACGATTGCTACATGTTCGTACACGAGGATGATGTAATGAATCCCGACAAGGGTATCTTACACCGATATGGGAGGGGGGAGTGTAAGGTTGGCGACAAGGTGGTCGAATGACTCGGCCTTCGTGGTAACATCCACGACGAGGGGATGCTCCGGGTACTTCGAGGTCAGTTGGCTGAAAGATGTATGTGAGCATTTCTCTTCCCCCGTTCAAACATAACTAAGGCGTACTTCCAAAGGTCTTCGGTTTCCTCTTTCTTCAGAGCCCCTAGCCCACCAGCGACAACGAACGCTGCCAATGTTTCGGGGTCGTCTTTGTTCTGCTGCAAAGACTCCTCGAGGTCAGACTTAGCTTCTTGGATCTCGTTCCGCAGAAGCCGCACAACGCCACGAGCAGTGAGCAGATGGGGAGACGTCAACGAAGGGTTGGCCAATTGCTCGGTGTAGAACGACGACGAGTTGGAGTAGCCATCCTTCCCTGTGACGAGTCCGATATTGGATTCAATCAACTGGAGTAGAAGATCGTCTTCTGCCCATCGTTTGGAGCGTTCGAACTGCTTCTTCGCAAGATCTGGCCTGTTTATCGAAAGATAAAGCTGAACGATAACAGCGACACTTCAAAGGAGTCTATCAGAACGGCTTTCGAGCAGTGCGCATGCACGAACGTACGCTTCTAGATCTTCTGTCTCTGTCCCCAGCGTTTCCAAAGCTTCCTCCAGCTCTCCGGCTCTCGCGAATGCTGTTCCGGCCAGCACACGCACGAGCGCCTTCTCCCGTTCTGTTCCTTCAGCTTCATCCTCTATCTCCACGGACAAGTCGCGAAGCTCTTCCAGCGCCGCCTCCTTACTTGAGTCATCCTTCGCGGCGATGTAGCGCGCTAACGACGCGACTGCTTTCAAGGCGACGTTCTCCGTGCCCTGGGGTATAATATTCAACGCTGATTGTGGGTCATTGAGTGCGATATGTGATCGCGCCTTGTACAACAAGGCGGAAGTGTAGTCAGGGGAGTTCTCGTCCGGTAAGGCGGTATTAAGCACGGATTTATAGGCGCCTGCGGGTAATTCAGATATTCTGCTCATCGCCCTGAAGTAAATGGCGTTTACCAAGGATAAACTGCTGCTTGATGTAGTAGATCTCCGAGGATTCCATGTCAAATGTTGTTGAAACCCTGAGGTGGCTTGGGCGTCTCTGGTAACAGTGTGTCCTTGGCACTGAATCGTGGCTACTTGATGTATTAGCTAAGCCGGATCAGTCCACTGGCAGACCTTGTCCCGCTGGTACCTCTCCGCGCTGCACATCCGAGCTTGTCTCTCATAATGGGGGTTCTGTTCCTCATATGTAGAATAAATATCCAGTAGCTGGACGCGTTCCTGCGGGTAACTACTACTACATCAAGAGAAATGACTCCCACGCACGGCAATTCCGGTGAACTGGACATCTTTCACAGCGGACAAATCTTTCTTCTTCCTCGGAGGACGATTGGTGAATGCCGTAGGAGCTTGCCCTGTTCCTGCGTGGGCAGTCGCTATTCCTACAGGCCAAGATGGTAGGAGACCTAATTGCGACATGGACGGTCGCTGGTGCGGAGACCTTGGAGACTGCATCGCGGAGGTCACTGCAATATCCAGATCCTGTGATTGTTGTAAGGAGATCTGAACGTGATGCTAAAGGAAAGCGTGTCAATCACAATTATGAGCCCGGGAGACAATAAACCTCTCACCGAAACGTCGAGGAAGGGCACCTGGCAAGAGGGAAGGAGCTCAATATCAGTATGTATCTCACCTTCCAGCGATAGTTCAGAAATTAGGTTTCCGTCCTCAACTAGAGCTGCTCCTTCTCCTGCCTGTTGCGTTCTGGGAGTCCACCACACGGCTGACCCTCCTTCTTCAAGATGCTGGGTGCGCTCGCTTGCCGGAAGTTTGACAGTTCCGCTGAAGGTAGCGGGCCCGGCTACCACCCTCGGGTCTTGATGGTGCTCAACGCTTTGCACGAGAGTCATCGAGATGCAGTTCTGTGAGACAACTGCCTGTAGCAAGACTTTGCTATGACCACTGGTATCGGGAGTTTTGCAAACTAGGTAGCAAGGTATAACTGATCCTCGGGTATAGGTTGTGGGGTTGGCGATATAAGCCTGTCTATGTCAGCCAAGGTACCGCTAGAATGGCATTGGATGATATATACCTCGCATTCAATGTCACAGGCGCTGGCAGTGGCGACTCCTCTAAATCCTACGCGGACGGAGAACTTGGGGAGCGGCTGCCACCCGGTGGGGTCGTCTTTAGGCTGTCGGGGCGCACGCTGTACACGACGACGGAATGCTGCTGAGAAATCCAGCTTGAATCCGAGGATGAAGAGAGTCTGATCTTTGAGTCCTGCTTGGTCGCTCATTCCGAATCGGGCTTCGGAAGAGTTCCACGTCTTTGTCCAAGCATACGTGGATCTGTGGTTCCCGTCGTGGGTCATGTTTTCGAGACACATGAGGTCGTAAGGAGCTATCCCAGGTTCTTTGAAAGCTGCAATAGCCCAACTGTCGCTCTTTACGCAACCAGTCACAATGTATAAAGCTTCGTTATCGGCGATGCGCCGTATCGAGTTGGCGTGCTTGTAGATAAGTTCTGCATGCTTAACGATGCACTCGCGTAAATATGTGTGGTCTTCTAGCTCTTCTAGCTCAGCCGACGAGGTCGCAGCAAGAACAGCTCCGCTGCGAGCTTGACAACGGAACTCGAACGAGTCTATCGTCCTGAGCAGGGTATTGGTCAGTAACATCGTGAGACATACGAGAGTAAGCACACCTAGCGTCGGATTTACAATAAATTGTGCTTGAGGAGGCACCTTCAGCAATAGTCCTCCCTCGGGGTATCTCTTCGGGATCTATGACAATATTCCTTGTCGGCAGTCGAAACGGACTTACACCAGAGGAATTCGCGCTTCCCTGCAAAGACTCCTCGTCGTCCCATAAATTAAATGTCTTCTTGAACCCTGCTTCTGGTGTGAATGTTCCCACATCGCCTGGAACCGTGCCTCTCTCCCCAGGGTTCGCGCTTCTTGGGCGCGGCTTCCAGCATGCGAGACCCTTGCCCGATTTCAACATACTTCGAACGTATACTTGGGGTGTTGTGAGATTATGTGATTCTAGAAAGCTTGGGTCGAGATCTTCCACGGATGACTGCAGAGGTAAGCACATTGAGCAAGGTCATGCAGGATTGCCCACAGCACGAAATGTCACTTACGACGGTTACATCATCCCGGGAGCTGGACGGGGAGGAAGAACAGCTGCTCAAATCAGGGGTCAGAGGCGGGGTGTCAGAGTTGTACGGGCTCCGGCGCTTCGACGCTTTTCTGGGGTGTTACTACTAAATGATGTTGGCTCTTCGGAAAGCAGATCCTGTTGACGACGAGGTGAAAGGCAGCCGAGAAGCCTCCGCACACCCTTCAAGCCTCGGCTCCTTGGTGCACTACCGGTGGCGGGGCTGCCACCTGCTGATGTGTGGTGCCTCTCTGTATCGGGTTCATTCAACTTTGTCGCGTCGTTTGCTACTGAAACAGGCGCTGGTGGTAGGGGTGCTGTGAAGTTGACGTTGAATGTCGGGCTGAAGATGTCGTGTCCTGCCGCCTTGAACTCTGAGTGTAAGAATGACGGGTTAACAGAACCCGAAAACATATCTGCCTCTGCGCAAGGCAGTTGGGAGGGAGCCATCGTCACTAAGGGGCAAGGGTAAGCTTCACTGGGTTTGGGACGGGAAGACAGCAAAAGCTGGGGCGTGTGGTAATATGTAGGCCTTGCGACATCCAAGTATCCCACATTCCCCCAAGACACCCGCGGGTGATAGCGTTAACAGCTTTGCGGACCTTGCGGCCATGGCATCACTGAGCGTGACCAATCATAACCCCGAATTGTGTTGAGGGAGTTTATAATGAGGGATAAAGCCAGACGTTCGTTCGAGATAGGTGCTCCGAGGGTGCAACTGGCTTGCAGGAGCCCAATAGTAGCCCTCTGGATGCGGCGTAGTCGTCTCAGCCTCGTCAGTCCGATGGTGATCTCACAGAACGATAATCACCTCGACGAATTCAAGACAAATGATCTAGATTTAGGTTATTTAGGTTGCCAATCAGTGCCCGGAAAGCGGAAATGAAGATCCAGGAGGAACGAAGGAATCATGATACCGCCAGTGGTAGTGTGCCGATAGCAACCTGAAGGATGTTATCAGAAAAAAACCGCTGATTGGCGCCGAAGATAAGATACCCGTACATCCTCCACTCGCCTTTGGGCACCTTGTTGGTTGCCAGAGGTAGAGAATTGCTGGTTAGTCCATGTAGTCCAGCGTGAGTATCATCCGGCCAATGTTGAAACTGGATACCGAAGGGCGGATGGACGGCACCGTTGCACAGAAACACTATCCAATTCTACGGAGGGGAGCTGAAAGGCTGTCAAACTCGGAGTCAGAGAGCAGATATTCTGGGACGATAATTGCACAGTGGGAGACAGAGAGAGAACGGTATCTGCTCTGACGCACCTCGGTGTACGCCCATTCACACGTTTATGATCGCTAGTTCATGTGGCAGGAGTCACCGCCTGGTTCGCCCCCAGATTATCTTCGGAGTCTAACATTCCAAGCTTCATTACTGGGCCAGGCAATGCCTTCGACTCTCAAGGAGCTTCACCAATGCCGACTCGGAAACTGCAAGCCTGAGAATGGATTGCACAACAGGGTTCCTGTTACATAAATGAAAGAATCTAGTGAGTACAAATCGTGATATGTAGTGATTGTATAGATGATACAAGAGCTGTTGAATGACATTGTCCATAGTATAAAATGAATCTCCTATACTCCTGGTACACGTCGTAGTAGCTGGCTATGGGGAAGCGTACATGGCGAAGCCCAATATCTTACCCTTAGAGAATCGAAGCAGGAACACAGGCAACCATCCCCTATTCTTGATCATGAAGACCGTGTTCTTGAACACGAGTCTTCATGATCAAGAACAGTGGTTCCAATGGGTCACACTTCCCTGCCTCGTTTCTCCATTGGCTTTGGATGCTGCGGCGTTTGTCCTGTGACTCCCGCCCCCACCCGCGTCCTGGTAGATTTCGGCCTTGACGTTGTCGATGGTGTCAGCGGGCTTCCGAAAGGCGATGGTTTTCTCCCTTTCTCTTCTCTCCCCTTCTTTACATGGCGCCCCTCCTTTCACTCGCCTGCTAGCTCCCGCATCACCATCCACCAGAATGGAATGAGAGGCTCCCGAGGCATACAAACTCCCGGGCGGAACTGACTGCCTATCGAGCGTCGGCTCGATCCCGGGGAACGGAGTAATTGGACTTTCCAGCCGCTTCTGCGGCGAGCATCCGGTTTCCGTACGTCCTTCGCCCGCTCCTCCGAATCCTTGCAGCAAGCTCCCGAGCACTCCTAAGGAGTCCCAGCAATCTGGAGGTTGGTGGTCGGTCACTTCGGTGTACATCACCTCCGAGGCCATCCACCGTGGTTGTCCCAAATTTGCTCTTCCCTCGCTCCCTCCCCTTGCATCTCCAGCGAGATGCCGGCTTGGCATTGCATCCGACGGAACGCCGTGAGCTATGTCCAGAGGCGTCTTGCCGTCGGACTCTTGTTCCGCCAGGCATTTCTCCAGTTCGAGCGAAAATTGGAGACCATAGTTCACGCTGCGGAGTCCATCATTCAAGGGAAGGAGGTAAAAGAGAAAAGCAAGAAATATTAGCGAACATGGTCGATAAGATACATCAGAGAGTATGGACTTACTTGCTGGCTTTCTTGAACCTTCCAGCTCGTCTGAACCCGTCACTCGAAGGCGAGTGTCCAGGGCGAGGGACCCTACCAACCTCAAGATTCGCAAAGTACGCGTCACACTCTTGTGGGGGAGGTGGCTTTCGCTCTCGACTTTCCTTCGACCGATCGAAGCCGCGATCTTCCCCAGTGCATCTTGGGCCATGCATGTTCAAAGAAGGCGACGGCGACGTTGGCAAGGAAGGCATGTCCGTGGCGGGACTCCCATTGTTTCTCGATCTCATGTCCAACTGCTGAGCGGCAACCTGCAGTTTCCCCCTTATTGCGTCCAGTGTTGCGTCAGAGCTGTCTGTCATAGAGCGGTGACCACGACCGGCGTTGAAAGAATATGGACCAGAGCTGTGCTGCTTGTGGAGCGATGTTGAGGGCAGTAGAAGATAAGAGGAGCTCGGCGAGAGTGGCTTGTTGGGCGGAGAAACCGACGAATAGCTGTTGGCAATCGAGGTTTGAGCTATAGTACTGCGAGGGAGGCTCCGTGGAGGCTGGGCTCTTCCGTCACCTAATATTCCAGAAGGAGTTGCAATCGAGTCGCGATTGTCCGCCACGCCCTGAAAATCAGCTATCTTGAATGGTGCGGTCCAACTGGAGTCACAGCGCTTCGGTGTCGTAGACCATGGCTGTAGTTCTTCGGTTGGCCAGCCCACAATCGTTGATTTTCCATGGCCAGAGACATGGCCAGAGAACGAAGCTGACGTTGTCGGAATACGCCTCGAGTCTGTCCCTGCGCTTATGCGTCGACTATCCCCAGAGCCACAGTGCGGGAGACTGCTTCGCAAAGTCGAAGGAGGGGAGGGACGCCGAAGCTGCTGTACGACCGGTGTTGGCGTCGCGAGCTCCTGCTTCGCGTACTGCGCTCTGTAAGGGGAAGGATCCTCCCTGAATGCACAGTTGAGTATAAATAACGGTCTGCTTTTGGATGAACTCACAGCATAGGCATCCCTGGCGAGAACGCGTCCATGGGACTTGGATTGTG
This sequence comes from Coprinellus aureogranulatus, assembly GCA_027627275.1. Taxonomy (NCBI): domain Eukaryota; kingdom Fungi; phylum Basidiomycota; class Agaricomycetes; order Agaricales; family Psathyrellaceae; genus Coprinellus; species Coprinellus aureogranulatus. The sequence continues at coordinate 15,986 of JANDKE010000269.1, forward strand.
GTGCTGAAGGCGGTGACACGACGCAAGTTAGCGATGCTGCAAAGGCATTTCACTGGGATAGAAATTACGTACCTCTCCACCGGCATATGGGCTCTGCCTTAAAGCCTGGGCGTTCTTGGTAGGGGGCCTTTGGTAGACGTCAGAAGCCGGAGGGTACAACATAAGGCTGTCCCGAGCGAACCTGTTGGTGCTCGAGCTCGCTGATACGCTAGGCGTTGTGGAGAGGCCGTTTCCCTAAAATCGATAGTCAGCTACAGTCTTGGATATCGGATAGCGCCACACTCGCCTGGTACCAATAGGACCCCATGCCCTGATTTACATCGAAATACGCGCCTTCGAAAGCATTTAGGCCCCACAGATCTGAAGCTAACTGTTGTGGTTCAGAGAAGTCGTCGAGGCCAAACATGAACTCTTGGCTTTGAAGACTGTCGTAGGCAAAGTTCAGGAACATGGATTCAGGGCCACTGGGTGAGCCAAAGGGGAGATCCTCCGCAAGTGGCTCAAGTGTGATGCCGTCGTGTTCCTGATCACCAAAGCGGTCGGAACGGGATATCAGTGAACTGTTCGACAAGGTGGCTTCCGCTGGAGGTATGCCATTAGGCGCTGGATCTAACGACGTAGGAGGCGGATGGGCACTACTCTTCGTGCGCGCTTGTGCGGCGAGTGCAGGTGTTGAAGCCGAAGGGCGCAGAAGAGGGTCGTCATTCGGAGGTCCAATGATAAGCCCAAGCGCTTCGTCGATGGTAGAACGCTGTTCCAGAGGGGGTGAAGTAGTAACATCGACCCCACTCGAGAATTGGGCAGCTGGGTGACCGTCATCCACATCATCTCGCGACAATGAAGCTACTCCTGTCATTACAATGAGCGGCAGGTTTGATGTGTGCCATACGAGGATGCTTACCGTGCTCAACGTCGATCTTGAGCTCACTGGTGTACGTGGCCACAAAGTCGTCCGCTTCACCTTGGGAGGACTGGCTCAGTCGTTGCGATTTTGTATAGCAAAGGAGACATACCCGAGTCTCTGAACTCAGAACGCCATTCATCGTCGTGACATAGAGCGAAGTCAGCTTCGGTCTAAGAAGGTATAACATATCAGACGGGGCGATGGTTTAGCGTAAGAAGAGATGCGAACCGTTTCAAGAAGATATTTGTTAATCGCGTCCGATGGATGGCAAGCCTGTGAAGTCGACATTTCAGCACATAAAGTCTAGTTCGCGGGGAAGCAACTTACGAATTGGGAGGAAGATGGGAACGACCGTAAGCTCACTCCTTGGCTAGAGCGACACCGCTGTAAACTGTCTCCGGTAGACGACGACTCAGGTGAACGTTCTGCTAGGCTCTCGTCGTCACGATTGCCCTCTTCAGAGTTACCGCCACTGCCCGACGACGCTGGATTGGGCTGCCTGCTACTAGACCCAGATCGATCTCCATTCGAGCCGCCTTTCCTGCTTCCACCTGGTTCACCATCTCCAGAGGACCGGGAGTCGTCAGAAGGACCAGAAGAATCGCAATCCGGAGGTTTAGGTTCGAACGAATGTGGTGGACGCTTCATTCGACTTCGGAAGGCTTGAGAAAAGTCCAGCTTGAACCCTCGCAAGAAGAGCGTCTGATTCTTCAGCCCAGGTTCACCGCTCGACCCATAATGCGCTTCTGACGTTGAACGCTTCGTCCAAGCATAACTCAGCCTTCCATCGTCGTTGCGAGTCATGTTTTGGAGGCACATTAGGTCGTGAGGAGCAGGCCTCGATTCCCTGAAGGCTGCCAAAGCCCAACTATCGCTCTTTATGCATCCGGTGATGATGTACAAAGGTTCGTCGGCTGCGATACGTCGTAGACTATTGGCGTGGTTGTAGATGAGCTTTGCGTGTTGGGTGATGAATTCCCGTAGCTGGGTGTAATCTTCGAGTTCTTCGAGCTCTGCCGATGAAGTCGCGGCCAAGACGGCTCCGTGGGGAGCATGACAACGGAACTCAAACGAAGTTATCTTACTGAAATTAGAATTAGATTGGGGTACATGGGGCGAGATCAAGCAAAAGAGCCCACCTTGGGTCGGATTCTGAATACATCGTGTGCGACGAAGCCCCATCGGCGATCGTGTTGCCTCTCGGAATCTCATCTGGGGAAACTGTGACATGTCTTGACGGTAGGTGAAAGGATTTGCCATTTGAAGAGCTGCCACTGCGACGTAGCGCCTCTTCATCGTCCCACAAGTTGAATGTTTTCTTGAAGGATCCTTCGGCACTGAAGGTCCCGACATCACCTGGTACCGTACCTCGCTGGTGAGTGCTTGGTTTGCGCGGGCGTGGCTTCCAGCAAGGGAGGCCATTCCCCGATTTCAGCATGCTTCGGACGTATACTTGAGGCGTCGTAAGATTGTGCTGCTCAAGGAGACTTGGGTCGAGGTCCACTACTGATGACTGCATGCGGTAACTCCAGGGTTAGCATGCACGGCCGTCGTATGACGAAAGAGAACTGACCACTGTGATGTCTTCCTGTGAGCTGAAAGCCGAAGAGGAGAGGCTACTCAGGTCGGGCGTGAGCGGTGGGGTTTCATCGTCGGATAGTGTTCCTGCTGACGTTCCTCTCCGTGCGCCATCGCTGGCGAAAGACGTCGAGTTTTCGGAAAGGAGGGACTGCTGGAGGCGAGGAGTAAGCAAGCCAAGTAGCCGCTTGACTCCCTTCAAGCCCGAGCTGCTCGATGTCTTCGCGTTGTTTGGCCGATTCTTTGAAGTGGTGCGTCGTTGAGCTACACGCCGTAAGGAATCTACTTCCTTTAGTTCGGGGGGCGCATGTTCCGTGAGTGCTGAAGGAGGCGTTGGGGGCGAGGCCGTAAAGTTGACGTTGACGGTGGGACCGAAGAAGTCCCGTCCAGCGGCTTTGAATTCCGAGGAGTAGAATGACGGATTGGCGGATCCGTTGAACATGTCGATGTGAGCCTCTGGATTAGGCATATGCGAAGGCGCCATGGCGGCTAGAAGGGACGAACTCAGAAATATGGGCGGCCAGCGGTGTGTAGGGAATGGTGAAGGGGGGATGAGGGGAATGAAGGGGATACGGGGGGGATATATAGATAGGGTGCTGCGGGCTATACGGCCCCCTTCTTATCGAACGCTGACCAATGCGAACCTGTGCACGTCACATATAACTAGATGCGAGAACTTGGAGACGTCTCGATAGCGTACCGTTCAGCCGTTCAGAACTTGTTGAGCCTAATGCGAGGATGACCCGCCCCCTATCGCGGAGAAATCCCACTCCCATCTCGAAGTGCAGGACATTGGTTAGCGCTTGCAATTCCCCGTTCCCGTCTGCGCTTTACAACAGTTAAACTGCCCATGTCTTGCTCACTTCCACCCGGGTCCTTGGCAGTCAACCAAGGGACAATCAAGAGATTGAGAATGATCATGCTGTCGAAAGAATGGGGATTCGACGGGAGAACGAACACCACCATTCCATGGGCGCTTATCGGGCTGTGCGGTAGCTGGAGGTGGCAGTTTTGAGGTAGGTGCTCTCTGAAGGTATACAGCACTCAGTCCAGCGGAGCATATGGCCATAGAGTGCATGCAGTCGCGATATGTCCTTGGCGCCATAGGCCATGAAATGAAGGAACGAAAGAGACAAAGGTCCTAGCTCAATGGAATGCGCTGATGACGTGGCTGTGCCCAACCTTAGGGTAGGTTCACCGTTCGAAATCAGATACGCTGGAACTTGGTGTCGGGCGACGATGCGTGTAATTCGCAATGTGCCAATTATCATATACATATCATAGTAGGTGTTTGCAAGATTTTAAGGAGCCTTGTAGGTGTAGGGCTGTTACTCCGCTGATATATTTCTGATGAGGGATGCAGCGCGTTCAGCGATCAAGTACGTCGGACCTTGCGTGTGGGCACTTGGAAGAAAAGGCCACACCGACGCATCCACAACTCGCACTCCTACAGCTCCTTTCAGGCGCAGCTTCGCATCGACAACGCCCCATTTTGCGTTCTCCGGTGATATTGACGCAGTGCCAACTGGGTGGAATACAGTATTCGAGAATTCTCGGATGTAAGCGTCGATTTCCTCGTCCGTAGGGTCTTGACCAAGGTCCACAGGTTCGACGATAAAGCCGTTCCATGCCTGCGCTTGAGCGAACCTCCGGACGGCTTTGACGCCTTCGCGGATCGTGTACCTGTCGAACTCGGAGGACAGATAATTAGGGTCTATGATGGGGTGATCGAAGGGGTCGCTCGAAGACAGTTTCACATATCCACCTACGAAGGAGGTGAGCGTTGAGTCACACTGGAGAACTTACACACTAATGCACTTACGAGAGGTAGGGCTAATGATTATGGAACTAATCGAGATGTAGCTTTGTTCTGGTGAAAGAACGGGGCTGTTTCCGTAATTCTGCAGGCACGTCACCAGGTTAGCCGCGGGATACGACTGCGAAAGGTAACCGCTTACCAGGACAAGCATCTCCCAGTGAGCACCTCCAGGCCCACTTGATGGGTCTGGCGTACGCTTGAAGATGGTCGAATTCTTTGGCAAGCGGAAAAATCCGAGGTGATTTCCGACACCGTTCGTCAGGGGGCCTGTCTTGTTCGCCTTCCATTGTTCCAGCGCAGGCTCGATAGCAGCAGGGTCCCACAACAGTCTAGTGACGGTGTCCGTGGCAGTGGCCGACCATGTATTCCCAACTCCAAGGTGGTCAGATAGATTTCTACCGACGGACGGGTTGTGGACCTCGGTGTCGATCGCCAGAGAGGCGAGGTCTGCTCTGTCGCCAACCCCCGAAAGTTGGAGGATTTGGGGAGTGCCTATCGAGCCAGCGGACAATATGACTTCCTTCCTGGCATACACGACGCTCTTTGGACCTGGATGAGGAGTTGTAAATATAACGTACGGCGAGGGAGAATCCTTACCTACCTTGGGGAGTACTGGAGAATTCTACCCCTCGGAACACTGGCTTGCCGTCGATTCTCCCAGTACGGATAAGCTTCGTAACATGAGCGGTGATGAGCACATCGAGGTTCGGCCTGTCGATGGCACTCGCAAGGTACGTAGTCGCTGAGCTACTCCGCGTACCACCCCCGATAGAAGACTGCAGCCAACTGACACCCAGGACATTCCCAGAAGTGATGTCTTCGTTAAACGGAAATTCGGCAGGTAGTTCGCGAGTCGCGGAGACGACGCGAGCGTCTAGGCTTGGGCTGTATCCGGGAAGCGATTTGGGTAAGAACCCAGTCGTACTGTGAAGCGATGGTGTATCGCGGCCATCCGCCGGAGGGACGAACTTCTCGTGCTAAACAAGCCGTATCAACAATTTTGTCATTATACGGGAACAGCGTCACTGACCCGCATAATATAGCGCTTCATGTTCTTCCGGGCCCACCCTGAATCGCCGCTAATCGTGGCGAGACGATCATAGTCAGAGGCAGCTCCATAGTGGTGCACCATCCAGTCTACCCAGTGAGGTTATGATGCTGTTCGATTCGCAATTGGGAATTCACTCACTCACGGAGCTCGAGCCCCCGAGTAGGCGTCCGCGGGGAACACGAATCACCCGCCCGTTCAAATTGGGTTGCGGTATGGATGTATGATTCCAATCGTGAGGGGTGCCTACCAGTGGGTGTAGTGCCTGTGAGAGCCGGCTTCAACTGAGTTCTGTAGCTAGGACCCACCAGGGGTGAGAGCAACGGTGCGGAAAGGCACTTGAGTCTCGAGGATCCCTTCGTTGCTGACTGGACGTCAATTGTGCTCTTTGAACAGCGGAAAGCTCCGTGTACCTAATACCCGCCTCGAGAACAAGCACAGTGGTCCCAGAGTCTTCAGATAGACGTGCTGCAACGACATTTCCGGCGGTTCCAGCGCCTATGACAATGTAGTCATAGGTAGTACGTATCAGCTGGTCAGCCTCAATGTACACCCTTCCCAAGCAGGATGGTACACAAGTCCACAATAGCAACGAAGCAAGGGAAGTGAAGAGGGCAGCCATCAGTGTGAAGGATCGACTAGTGAGCCGAGGCACCCCCCGTTGTCTAGTCGTTTATTATATAGCAAGTGCGACCGGGTTGAAGGAGCGCCGAGTAACCCGCCGAATAGCATCTTTTCTACATGACAGTCTTGAGAACAGGGCGACCGCCGGGTCAACCGAAGAACTTTGCCAACAAGGACGGGCGCTAGAGTTCATTGGGCCCACAAATGACCCTTGAGCGCCCATTTACGGTTCGACCTGTACCTTATTTACGATCAGCATGGACTATACGGCGACGGAGACCAAACTGTCCTGTATTCATGTGAGGACGTAAGAGAAAAATAGCTGACTTACCAAACTTGCCTTCACGAACCTCGGCGAGTGACTAAGACAAAGCCGAGAGCTATCTCTCGGAGGTGGGAGACAGACCCATCGAAGGCGGACGTTGGACTGGAACTTCTGAGAGAAGGCCGGGAGATGATTCCAGACGATATTGCTGGTCTGTAGACTTTACAGTTCCACAAGCATGCGAGTCAAGTTGGTCCATGCGAAAGAAATGGCCAAGGTTCTACGCGCTGGCCATGACGGTTCGATGGAAGGGGAAGCTCATTGGATTGAGCGCGTCGGCATTTCCCGATGTTGCCAATGACAGTGCCAAACACCCGCATGCCGTATCTCTTTCGCCGCTCGCGCGTATTCTACCCCTTGTAACCCTCTCGCTTTCCTCTCGATCCTTCTGCACAATGGACAACTTCAAGGTTCCTATGGATCTGTTTCCCGCCACGGGTGGCCTTTCCGGGTATCACAATCACAGTGACAAACATTGAATCAGCGCTGTGAACACGGCAGCGAACGAGGCGGTACTCACTGGCATTTATTATCCCATTCATTTACTGGACCGCCTTTCACCCTCCTAGTTTTGGCCTGCCACACCAACAATCTTGCCATGGGAAGGAGGGAAGAGCTTCGGATAGGCGATGTGAGTGCCACTGTGACGTTGGGAGACAAATGATTTCGCTGACATCGTCGAAGCTCAACCTACCGGATGAGATCGTGGCTATCGCTCGAACATACCGCGACTTGCCCCCTGAAGCACGCGTCATTGTTGAAGAAGCAGTCGCTCGATATCAGCGAGACGTTTCACGCGTCGAGGACAGCATATCCAGCCTAGTCTTGCCGAGGGACTACTACATACGGCAAGACCTACGCGTGGAACTAGATGTCGTTCGTGCGTCGCTTCGAGCTTGTCAGGGCCTGCTCTCGACGATGCATCGTATACCCTTCGAGACTATGGGAGAGATATTCGGGTATTATCTCGCCGACGGGGGCAGTCCACCACCGCTCGATGAAGACGACTCTGATGAAGAAGAAATGGACGGGAAAGAGGAAGAGGAACGCTTTCGTCGGCGCCGATCGCCAGGCCTTTTATGCTTGGTCTGTCGGCACTGGAAAACCATCGCCATTGGGACACCTTCACTTTGGTCAAACATCAAAATCAAAGTATACCACGAAGCGGGTGGTCCCGACGACGCTGCTCCGCTTGTCATCCACAACCACGTCCTCGGTGTTTTGACTTGGATGGATCGCGTTACATCGCATCCGTGGACGTTAACCCGAGTCGATGGTAATCAGTCCGACGTCTCGAAACCTTGGATCAAGAACTTCCGCCTGGATGGTGCCGTTCCACTTACGCAGCTTGTCCATCGACGTGCCAGCGCGTACATTACGCGTCTGACTGTCTTCGCCAGCGATACTGCAATCGGGCTAGGACATTTGGTGTGCCCTAAAATCACTTCTGTGGTCTCATTCAGTCCCCACGGAATATCGACCCAACCAAGCCTTTTGGGCCTTCCAGTCATGGACAATCTGGAGGAAGCCGTGCTGTGGGCCAGACTCCCAGGGAGTCTGCCGACGAATATCCCTTGGTCAAAGCTCACCCGCCTCTTCTTGGGAGTGAACGTTTTCCCATCACAATGGAAGTCAATTATCTGGCATTGTACGTCGCTGCAGCGGGGAATCTTCTACATGGAGCCAGAACCCGATGACAACGAAGTGGTAGTCCCACGCTATCCAAGCCCCAGCAATGCCATCTTGCCTTATCTCAAGGATCTCACTTTCCTCGTCGACACACCGTTTCATGCTCCCATCGACGGCCTTTCCCTTCCCGCTCTTACCACGCTGAAAGTCTTCACTGGATGGGCTGAACCGCGGTTCGACGCCCAGCCCGAGCTCTTCAACAACCTCACGCATCTAACACTTCTTCAACACGGCTGGATGATGGGTGAAGAAGCAGTCAGTATCTTCAGCAAGATGCCTCAACTCACGGAGCTCCTCTTCCGGCTCTGTGGTGGGTTCGATGGATTATTCGACTTCATGACCTATGGCCGGGAGGAAAAGTATAATCTCAGGTTGTTGAAGGCGCTGGGAATATACCTGGTTGTACGCGATCCGCACGAAGAGCAGAGTGACGACGAAGAAGGCGAACAAGAAACATTCCCTCACCATCAAATTGTCTCCCTTGTCGAGTCACGGACGGAGGCGATTCGTAGGGGTGACTTCTCGCGTGCACCATACAGCCTTTCACCGTTGGAGCATTTCGTTCTTCGCCCAGAGGCCTATTTCAATCTTGACGAACCGCGGAACCGGGAGTGGATCGACGATACAATTGCCGCTGTTCGCGACGGGCTAAGATCGTATGGCTCTTCCTGTGGCATTCAAGTCTCTGTCTTTGGAGCAACCGAAGAGTGTTCCTACAGTAACTCCTCTGTATTTGACCCCCCTGACCATATCCTCTTTCCGTCTACGTTCAATGCATCGACACGCCAGAACGAGGTCAGGTTGGCGCATTGGGACGAGGGTTTTGCAGATCCTTTAGATAATCTCGAGGAATACAGCCTGTACCCCTCTTCTACTTAATGGAACTAGCTGTATTCGTATAGGGCTCATTTCTAACGGTAACCCAGAAGGCTTATCGTTGTTGGTCGGCAAATGCCGGCGCGTAACGGTTCAAGCTACGATGTTGGCCGGTTTGTGCTTTGACTTCCACCTCCATCATCGACAACCTACTGCCAATACCTATGGCGGACGGCGCGACGTCTGTTAGGCCTTGCCTAGCGCCAGGATGAAAGCTTTGAAACTTCTTATCCTCAGTTCCCTCAGGCCCTTTCGGAAACGAGCCGCCCACAGTCGCATACAGAGACACACTGACCCCCAGTTGCTGGCGCAGGATCTCATGACTATCCGGGAAGGCGACATCTGACGGCGATAGTAACTTCACGGCGTTTACGGAAGGCACGTTGGTTTCCTTCTCTCACTCCTACCAGTCATTGCTGCCCCATACCCGTCATGATGCCCTCCTTTCAATTTACTCCTCCCCCCGAGCCTGACACTAGAACTCGGACAGATCAACCAAGGGGGTAATTTCTACGAAGGAGCGCACAACTTTAGTATCGGGATCCAGCATAACATTCAGAATGTGACGAACAACGTAACAAACGTTGTCAAATCCCTCGGTAAGACTGGGCCTGCTCGTTTCAATGCGGAACTGAAGTTCAGATCTAGAGCTTCAAGATGAACTTGATTGCCTACACGAAGCAACCCACATCCGCAATCGCCTTACGGCCCCGCCCGATTCGATATGCCTCCCTGGAACGCGAAAGAAGCTCATCAAGCAAATCAAGACTTGGGTCAACAGCGGCATCCTTCTCAAGGGCGTCCCCAGCCATGTATTGTGGCTATATGGATACGTTGGGTGCGGCAAATCGGCGATTGCACAGACCATTGCAGAAACGTTCTCGCAAAAGAAGCGTTTGGTCGGCAGCTTCTTTTTCTTCCGTTCAACGGAAGAGAGGAGCAAACCCAACAGATTCCCAACGACCATGGCCTCCCAGATGGTGGCCAACCTTCCTTTGACGAAGCTATTCGTCGAGGACGCGTGGAAAACGTATCGAAGCTCGCTGGCCAGTACCCCGGTTCATGTGCAATTCCTCCACCTCTTCCTCAACCCCTTCCAGAGTGCTCTTCGCAGTCCAGGGCGCCGAGCTCAGTCGCTCCTGTCAGGGCCGTACCTCACTGTCATCGACGGTTTGGACGAGTGTCAAGATCGGCAGGGAATAGCGGCGCTCATTGAACAAATTAACAGTTTCTTCAGCGACAATCCTCACTTTCCTCTTCGGTTCTTCATTTCGAGTCGAGTCGAGGAACACATTCGTCACCGCCTCAAGCCGGACCACACTCAGCTTATAAGCCTGGTCGACGAGACGACCGAAGAGGAGATCGCATACATTGTGGACGAGCTGTTCAAAATGCAGCAAAGCACGATCGGGTTCTACAGTCTTATGGGGATTGGCCAAGTCAGGATGCACGACGAACACTGGCGCGCTATGCTGACCGATCCCTGTTACTGCTATCGACGGTGATCAAGTTTATACTTGAGCCGACTGACGATGGGCGCACCCCTAAAGAACGGCTTGCCATGGCCCTGGATCACAAGCGGGGACTCGACGAAGTTTACGCAGAAGTGCTGTCGCGGTCCGAAAAGCATCGATATTTTGGCATCATCATTTCCACCCTTGCGCTATCGCGGGCCCAACACTCCATTGCGGCGCTTGCCCAGCTTCTTGGTATTGAACCGGGCGACGTTATCCTCGTCCTTCAGAACCTGCACGCGATTTTGTACATCCCAGATGACGATCACAACCCTGTCACTTTCTGTCACAGCTCCCTTGGCGAATTCCTTGTTTTTGAAGGACGAGCGAAGCGGTACTTCGCTGCACCTTCCCATCACAGACTTCTAGCGTACCGATATTACGCAAATATGGATGTTGCGAACGATATCCCTTCGCATGACCGGCTCGTAGACACTGCTGGCAATTTCCGCTACCATTGGTCAACATACATTGCCCCGTCGCTTGGCGATCCGCCCCGCCTGAAAGAGGAGCTTTGCGGCCTTCTCACTCACATCAGGCGTTCCACAAGTCCTACAAAGTACCCTTCCCTTCTCTTCAGACTTGCCACTTTCGCTTTGCTGGACCGTGTCTGGATCGCCAAGGTGCTACCACGGAGCAGGCGCCCATGTCAGGTCGAGGAGCTAGTCATGCGAATTACGCACACTCGAACAGGGACGAATGCATGGTACGATGTATCGAACATCTTTGGGGCAATTCTAGAGGTCGTCCGAGCTATCGAAACGAAACTGAGAGCTGTGAACCTCTCCCAGGAATTCTTAGTTCTATACGAGACCGACGATGCGCAAGTATCACCTGCCGATTTGCCTCTCCTCTCCTATCATACCCCAATCGCTTTGACGTGTATGGAACACCTATTCCATCGTTCGGTCTCCTCTCAAGGGGCCACAGGGCTGAAGACCGTGTTGATGCCACGGCTAGATGAACCTATCCGCAGCCATCATGGCCACACAGAACTTGCCCGGCACGTCTCTGGCTATTCCTTCTGGTCTTTCGGTATTCACTTGGTGCAGGCATTCGAACACGATCCGGGTGTTTCTCAATCACACCTTACCTCGCAACGGAAGTGCTCAAATTCGGCTGCTCCCAGAGAAGATCAGACCGCTTTCGAATTCCTACTCTCTCAACGTGATTACCATGTTGGCTTCGGCGATCCTGGAGACTATCTCCCACTGTTTAAGGCAAACTTCTCTCGAGCATCTTCGGTCATTGAAGGCAGGCTGTCGGTAAGCACGTTCAATTGCTATCAGCGTGCGATGCTTAACTACACTAGCCTGGCGCTGTTGAATCGTTTGCTTCAGCTGGCAAGTGGGGATTCGCCAGCGTTCCTCGTCAGAACGGCAACGGGAACTATTGGGCGTATGGGTCGGTGAGTACACGATAGTTGCCGCCTCGTGTTCAATCCTCATACAGTCGCTGTAGTTTGAAGACGACTTTTCTATCCTAAACATCTGGATAGTACGTTGCTAGGCTCCTCAATTGTTCGCAATTTTCACGCCCTTATTTTTGCTCAGGGATACCGGCTTCTTGCGGAGTGTCTGATAGCAAAGATGGAGAAGACCCACGACGACACAACGTGTGTGCTGCACCAGAGATATAACGAGGCAAGAAGGCGGGACGGGATCTCTTAACGGAGTCGAATTCGAAGGCATGGTAACTGGGATTTAAATGAGATCTGCGTGTTTGCTATAGTGATTCGGGCATTGTTTTTGTTTAAGGGAGATGAAGGGTACTAACGTATCCTCAGTCTTTGTTCGCCCTGCATCTGTGCTCTAATCGCTATCCGTTTCGTACCCCTATTCCGCAGCCTGGGATCTGACGAACTCCACGGACCCAAACGTATAACGCTTGCCTCCCCAGTCAGCTGGACGTCGGAAACAATGCCGTGGAGTGCTTAGACCAGGTCGGGTCTTCTCTACTATCCTTCTTCTACCCAATTTTTGCAAGAGGTCGGTTCGGATCTTGAGTCTAGGCGGCGACCTTAAAGGGTGGGCGCTTATCGTCGCGACAATATCTTCGCGCTGGCGAGTGGTGAACAGGGTTTGACTGCATGGGAGGTCTGGTAGGGACGATCCTTGGCACCGTATCCCACCGATATCATGCAAGGTGCTATGCCTCTCACTTTCAGCACGTTGACCGAATGGCCTGTTGTACCGTACTTGGGCTTGGCGATTGTGCAAGGCCTCTGACGTCATTGCAACAGGACACTTTCCCTCGTTTCTATCCTGCATGCCTCGCGGCGAGCTACCAGCATCTCAGACAGACTTGCCCAACTATCGCATGGAATCTGGAGCCTATACCAACTTGTCGGGTAAGGAGGTATTGGTGGAATAGAAGGCTTTCACATCGTTCGACTTGAAGGACTCGACATCCAGATCGTTATCATGGAGAGGTCACCATCCCTACCCATTTCCATTCATGGACCTCGAATGAGGTAAACGGGCGTGGGCAGTGCATGCACCCATTCATAAAAGGGAAAGCCCTTTCGGAAGCTGGTAAGCTTTGTCCCTTCCTTCTCTCCCGATCTCGTCTGCCCTTCTCGACTTCCCTTCACATACGGGTGCCCTTCCCGGACGTCACTATCCACTTGGGTCTGAAATCATGGCAAACCTTAACCACCTCTTACCCCTCGTTCGCGCAATATTCTTTGGTGAGGAGCAGGCACAGAGGACTCGAGGAACAGGCTCTAACGAATGTGATGTCATTCATACCAGGCACCGTTGGAGTGTTTTCAATCATCGTTCTTGGCATAAGTGCTCACCTTGTGCATATATCGAATGGCTTCACGCCTGACTGGGCTGGACTGGCACTCGCAACGTCGATTTTGACTCTTTTGTCGTTACCCGTCCTGTGAGTGGCGTTTCGCCTCCGCATCGCTTCGAGAGACTGATGATTGCCGATGACGTAGGTATATCGTCTCCATTAAGCGCCGAGGAGCGGTTGCAGCATTCGTTATTGTGGAACTCATCGTTCTATGTACGCGACTTCCCTCTCAGAGTACGCTCGCCTACTAACATACTATAGGGATTCTCTGGATACTATGGCTTGCAACGGGAGCCGATGCCGCTTCCTCTAATCCTGGCCTCAATTTCTGCAATGTTGGAGTGTGCTCAGAAATACGCGCTCTGGAAGCGTTCTCATTCTTGAATTGGCTCCTTCGTACGTCTATTCGGAGTGTTATTCGCCCTCTCTTTACCTGACATCATTATTTAGTCATGTTCTACTCGTTGACTGTGTTGGTGCTCTCAGTCAGCGCTCACTCTCGTGGACATAGGGGTGTCTGGAGATCTCAAGTCAACGAGTTCGATTGGAACAGCCACAAGGGAGGTGTCGTTGGTACGCACGCTTGAGGGCATCCCATGCACAAGAGACTTGTTTGAGACAACGACGGATCTTCTGCCACCCTTCTCTCAGCAACTCACAAGCTTTTAGCGTCGTCGTTCGAACGTTCAATCCTGGCTTCCTCATATGTATATACTCTATTTCTCCTCTGTACCACCTACTGTACCTTCGCATTACTGTATACTACGATAGTTCGAGCATGTAAGGAACGATTGAGGCGCTCTTTGCAACACGGTGCAGCGAACAACTCGACACGCAGTA
>JANDKE010000027.1:0-52952 GCA_027627275.1 Coprinellus aureogranulatus
GTTAAAGGTACTCGGTGCAAATTAGATAGTGCTGCTTTTGATGCAAACATTGCCAAGCCATTCAAGTTGCTACATGCAGCCCTCAACACGAACATATACTGATGGCTATACATTGCTTTGGAACCCCATGATAATGACATGGGATGCTCTCTTCATATGATCTTAAACTTGTAAGTCCATTCACCATATTGTTGTTGCCATCATGCGTCCATTGCCATATCTTCTGCAGAGCTCACTAAGGAGATGATCTCTGTATTGAAGGTGCATATATGGCAGCCTGTTTATGAGGGATATGCTTGTTCCTCAGGCTGTCAAGCTCGCTGGTTGCTCATATGAAGGCTCAATGACTTATACTATTTCTGAATTTCATTTATAGAACATTCAGAATTCAGGACCTTTGAATATTTGAATCTTGTTATCTCTGCATCTTTTCCAGGATAGTGCTACCACTGTGGTGGATAAAAGTTTGATTATATGCTGGGTTCAAGATTGTGGGTAGTGTAGGTACAGGCAATTATGGGCCTATGGCTTGCTTGTGACCTGGTCAACTGATCCTGGGTCCAACTCTTGGCTGACGGTTGAGAAATTCACCTGCTCTTGGGCCGATTTTACATGAAAGGCCAAAAGTATCTGCATAGAGTATTAGGTATGAGAATGGCTTACTGTGCTTCTGCCAATGTGTTACCTGCATTGTTCACCACCAACTTGAGCACATTTTAGGCAGGTTGACCATTAAGGCTTGATCAAGACTCAAGTTGGACTTGAGCAAATGGTCAAGTACTATTGCTCGATTTGCTGACAATTTACTGTTTATTGACTGGTACACAACAAGCAATTTGGAAAGCTATATGCATGTATGATACCATAGGTAAGCTGTTGGCCTGTCAGAATGACCATGAGCTGCCTGAAGGTGCGTCTTGCCCATCATCCAACCATCATCTTGTAGGTCCATATATAGGTCTGTAGGTCCATGTGGTCCTATGCCCAAATCTGTGAAAAGGGGGGCTTTGAATGCACGAGATGTTCCCCCTTCGTCTTGACTTCTGACAGTACTAGACTTGCCAAGATGGGAACTATTCATTCAAAGAGCAAGTTGTCATGGTTGAGCCAATTTAAGCCACTGATCCTCTTGAGCGCTAGGGGGCACCATCTTGGCATCAGATTCATAATCATTCATTGTCTCAAGCAGAAAGACAATGGCTTTGAAACACCGCATGGTCTGATACCTGTCTATGGGAATCCTTACGAAGCATCCACCTTTGGATCCATTTTCACTGCACAAATGCAGGACCCGCGAAATTTGCTTGTACTTAATTACTATTGTATTGCCATGTTTGGCAAGAGCCTTGATCGCTGGCATGTGACAATGTCTCTTTTCCACCCCTTTTCTCATCCCCCCCTTTCATGCCTCTGCATCTCTCACCTTGCTGACTCACGGCAGTCAACCAACTCTCCTTAGTGGATTCCGACTTGCAAATCTGCATAACTGTCAGCTGTGCGTCTAGCGTACATTGACGTGTTGCCCTTTTGCATTGCTCAGCAGCCTCTGCTGGCGTAAAGCAACAATCTGTGCATTGTTGTCTCTTGCTGCATCCTTGGCCTCTTGTGCAGTAGCACAGTGCTCATGGTGGCTAGCTCTACAGCCATAACAGGCCCATCTGAGCGCCTCATTGACCTGGCTAAGGACGTGTTGCAGCCTGCTGGATACACCTGTGAGTGGCAAGACCGCACAGCAAAGTGCGGGGTTGTTCTTGGCAGCTGGAATGCCTACAGGAAGGTAAGGTAGTCATCCTTCATGTGCTCCTGTGTACAAGATCATGGGGTCTCAGCCGAGTCACTGCTGCTGCTGCATGCATTTGACTGCTTAGAAGAGTTCCTGATGCCTTGGCTCACTTTGTCATAATGTCACTGCTCAGCCTGGCCCATTCAGTCTTGAGATTTCTCATCTCTGACAGCATAGAAGGCTTCAACTTTTCCATCCATGATACTATGCACCATGGTGCGACACAGCCCGCTTGATGTTGTCGTGGGTATTTCGCGGGCGGAGTTGGCTTCCGCTTTTGGAAGTGACAGAGACTTGGAACTCAGCAAGCTGACTCCCTCCCCTTCCTCAACAGCACCTTCGCGTTGTTCACTGCAAGCCGATTCGTCCCCAGGTGAGCTGTGTGCTGCTATCAAAAACTCTACATGGAGACTAACCCATGTCAGGCGTGGCTAGAATGTAAATTGCAGAAATGCAACGTCCGGAATCACCGTTCACATCACGAGCTTGAAGCTCATATCGACAGCTCCCACCTCTTCCGCTTTTCGATCGTGTGCCCCGTGGACAGTAAGTCTTTTTACGTTTGCCGTAACAATCTATTCTCATACTATCTGTAAAGAGTGCAATGTTCAACGTTCCCTCAAGTTCTCCGATCTACCACAACACTTTCGTGATCACCACCCAGACGCGTGCACTAGAATCCCGCCATCTCACATGCACTTCTCAACACAACTGCGACCAATTAAGCCTCGAGTCAAGGATCCACCACCATCTCTGCCAACGCGTTACATCCTCGGGTTGACGGTCGTCAAGCCAGGCGGTATCAAGCCAGGCCCGCGACCATCCCTTGACTCCTCACCCATTGCTAGCCAGAAGCGTCGAATACCTCGTAACCCTCGACAAGTGCCGTCATCGAAGCACAAAGCGAACGCGGTTTTGAAGTCAGGAAGTGATAGTGAAAGTGAGGAAGACTTTGATCTCGAACTGGATGATTTGGTACATCCGCCAATCTGCCCGGAAACATCAAGTCAGTCAATCGTCGTTGCCAAACGAGGTTCAAAGATGAACGTGGACTTGTCCCGGCCCGGCCCTATGCTCGACCCACGTATCTTCGGGCTGCGAAAACCTCCAATGTCTATCTACTTTCCCTACTTCAAGGTTTATATCGAAGAAGAGGAGCGAAAAATGCGCGAAATGGAGAGGCAGGGCGCTGTTGGGCAGACGAAGCACTCAGCAACGGCGGCATGCAAGGAGACGAAAATAGTTGTATCAGCCCCGCAAGCCCCTCCTCTTCCTTCTCGAAAGACTTTGTAGCCGGTTTCACTCGCCGCCCTCTCTTGTCTCGTCCTGAACAGTTTTCTCGTTTCGTTGCTTTCGTTGCTTTCACCCCGCTCAAACTCCTGCTCTGTCTGTGGCAATTAAATTATCTCGCATTGAATCGGAACTGCATAGATTACGTGCCTTCTAATTCAAATACTAAGACCATTTCTACTTACTACTGTACTTCCGCTGTGTATACTCGAGTATATCCTGCCGCTATGTTCTCATCGAAGATGAACGCGCACTGATGCCTTTGGTTAGGGGCGTTCTTTCCATTCGAGGAAGCTGCCTTCGGGGCCTTTTGCGTTCAGTATATTTTCAGTTCGCGGCTTGCTCAAAGCACTGACCAACATAGCGCTGCGAGAGTTCATCATGTCCAGTACGGTTTTGGCCACATGGTATACAAAAGCCTCTCAGCTGACGCACGAGTAGGACTAACGCTGGCCCAACAGCTGGCTGAACTTCAGGATCCCGCTCCGGTTGGTGAGGGTTCATTCCTTCGTATGCTCAGTTCTCCTCGAACCCACGCATCGTTAGACTTCGACCCGGAGAGTTTGCATAATCAAGAGGATGATGAGGAGCCCCAGAAGGTTGACTCATCCGCCGCGCAAGAGCACTATGTGGAAGTAGGGTGCGTTCAGGACGTGGCTCGTTCTTTGCATTCCCTGACCCTTCACAGGCCAAGCTCTCTGCGAACTCTTACGGACAGCGTTTCAGATCCCAAGTATGACGGCGTGCGGACGTCTCGCCAAAAGCTACTTGAGGAGGACGAGACATCTGACGAAGCGGAAGAAGAGGGGTCTCCGCAAGTGGCTCGAGACGAAGAAGAAGGCTCTGAAGGGGAGTTTGAAGGCTTTGGGGCGGAGGGGCCATGGAGTGCAAGCGAGGAGGAAGGTGGGGGAGGTGATGAAAGCGAAGGTTCTCAAGACGCACAACGAGCAATTGTCCATCTGATAGCCCAGCAGTCACCCCCTCCTGCGCCACCAAACCGACGATCTCCCAAACCAGACCAGGCAGATGGAGACCTTGCAACGGCGTTGAAAGCGTCTCGAGAGTCAGACCGTCGGAAGGGAAAAGCCGTCTCGAAGCAGATCGTGAGCGTCGTGATCCACGGTTCATACCTCCATACTAATAACCAACCAGGCCCTGTGGGATGGCTTACTTGATTCGCGAATACGACTGCAAAAGGCGGTCGTCGCGGCGAATAGGCTACCAGAGGTGAGACGGTGTATTTTCACTCCCATCTCACCCTTCTGACACCCTGTTGAAGCCGTCCCGCATGGGGCTGTACCAGGAAGACGAAGGTTGCAAGGAGGCACTCCTCAAGCTGTCAGAGGAAGCGCTTGGCCTGGTAGGCGACTTATGCGAGCTGCAGCGAGTGAGTTCTGCACGGATACCTTGCGGATCCAGCTAACTATATCGTACAGCGGCTGTTTTCTACAACCGGTACCAGCCCCCCACCGAAAAAGCGGCGAAAGCTCGACAGTGAAGTGTCTATTCCATCAGTACTTCACGACCTCGAGGAAGCATCGAAGGAGGCAGCTAGTTTTGAACAAGCGTGCGTCTTGCGATCCTGCCTCCAATCCTTTATCTAACGGCCCGTGTAGCTACCATTCTCACTTGGTGCCAACATTGTCTAAATGGTCCACCAAGATTCAAGCTGTCGCCCCTTCAGTTCTCCTCCCCTCCAACAAGGGCACTTTCTCGAAAGGAAAGCAGGCCCCCAAGTCGGCCGTACAGTTAGTTGACGAGACTCTACTTGATCATGCCCATCTATTGTCAAGGACACAGCTACGGAGAGCGCCAGGCAGTCGTGTCGGGAAGGTACCCGTTGAAGACAGTCAAGAAACTAAGGAAGATGTTGAAGTATTCGACGATACCGATTTCTATCAGAAGATGCTGAGAGCAATCATCGATTCTCGGGGTGAAGGGAAGGGAGCGGACGATTGGCTAGCTATCCAAAAGCAAAAGAAGGCCAAAAAGAATGTGGATACTAAAGCTAGCAAAGGACGCAAGTTGAGGTGGGCTTTGCGTCTATTTATTCTAACCCAATTCTCACTTTCTGATAGGTATCACGTCCACGAGAAGATACAGAATTTCATGGTGCCTGTTCCCGTGGTTGGCTCATGGCATGAGGAGCAAGTCGACGAATTGTTCTCATCTTTGTTAGGGAAGGGATTCGAGATTAGCAATGGCTCCCCTGCAGGGGAGGCCATGGATGTGGAAGACACAGAGACAGCTAACGTACCGGCGGGTTTCAGAGTATTCGGTTGACTGCGCGATATTTCTCCTTCTGTACTCACACCCTAAATACCTTGTCTGGCACTAGTTGTAATGCATTTAATCGTGAATGCGGCTACGGGGCCATGTCCTGGTAACAACAGAGGGTCTCTGAACTTTAAGCGCCGCTGCCACTGCGGATGATCTCATCGTGGACAGCCCCCATACACAAAGCCAAATAATGGTGTCCGTGTACGACCTTGTGTTACGACCACCACTACTTCTTGCCAACGACAATTCTGGGCACTGCAAGCGGGTTCCTCAGTCTGCTTATCAGGACGGCAAGCCGCAAACGATCTGCGTGCGGCCCCAAATTTGACATCTTTACATACTCTTCCCTCCATCGCTCCCCTCAATACAAACCACAATGGACTTGGAGGGCTTTGAGGATGAAAACCCATTTGAACAAGACGTCGATAACATCGCGTCCGAATCATCGTCGCTGTCGAAAGTAGCGATATACGAGCCCTCTTCACCGCCTCCGAATCCCGCTCGTGCCTTCTCACCAACATCGGCGCCTCACCAGCGCCCCTTCCCACCCACCGACCCGCACAGAGGTTCTGCTCACCAATTCAAGACCGATTTCTGCTGTGCTCGCGATAGGTACCTTCACAGCAGCGATGACTTCCAGATCATGGTTCGTTTCAATAGCGTTTCCGTCCGCCTTGTCTTGTTCATTCGACCTCTAGATCACTGACGCTCAGAAGACAAGTTCAGGATCCAGTTCACCTTACATAGTCTACGTCATTCGCACAGGGGTAGGTTCCTTCACACCTTCTCTAGTTAATCTCACGTTCACGGGCATCGTGGCAGGATGCGGAGGCACGTCACCGGTACTCAGAATTCGAGTCGCTGCGCGAATGTCTAGGCAAACTCTACCCTACTCTCATCATTCCGCCTATACCAGACAAGCAGACACTAGGGGACTACGCTGTGAAGCAGGGAAAGGCGAAGGAGGACGCATCGCTAATTGCGAGGAGGAAACGAATGCTCCAGACATTCTTAAACAGGTTGGCTCGGCACCCAATCTTATCCAACGAGCATGTCTTCCATCGGTTCCTAGATGGAGAGGTATCATGGGTGTGTTCCCCTTCTTGCTATCGCATACAGGAGTTAATCCTTTCCAGGGCGAAGTTCTGAACTCCCCTCCTATCACACTCTTGCCCAAGAACATCTTGAAGGCACCTTCACACAATCCGACTGACCAGAACGCGATACAGGCGTACTCGGCCCTGCCCAACCCTTCTGCTGCGCATCCTCTGAGAAGGCCGGACCAGCGATTTCTCGATTCGGAGGCATTCACGATCAAGTTCGCAAACCATATGAGTGGTCCTATGGAGAAAGTCACTCGCAGGGTGGTGAAACGATGGGCAGGTGTGTGCCCATGTCAACAGTTGAATAATGTGAGCCATGGCTCACGGTCAGTAAGACTATGCTCAAGACCACGCCGACCTCGGCGCCGCGCTCAATGGTTTTAGCCTCAACGAAAGGAACGAACTGGCTGCTGCGATCGAGAGGACCGGACAAGCTGTTGATACGACGTATGTCTCCACGACGAAGCTGGTAAGTCACATAGCTTAGTATCTTCAATTGTTTGACCCAGCCTATCCACCCCAGCTACAAGAAGTGGAGCAAAGTTGGGCAGAGCCCCTTCATGAGTACTCGCAATTCGCGTCCATTATCAAGAAGTTACTCGCGTATAGGCATCAGAAGCATGTTCAGTTTGAGATGACGCAGGACGTCTTGGAGAATAAACGCGAACAGTTGGAGGAGTTGGAGAAGAGTGAGAGGGAGGCAAGGAGATTGGAAGAGGCCCTGGGCAAGGGACGAGGACTTGGACCAAGCGTACCCACTCCTGGTGAGGGCGAGAGCGAGGCTCCTGTTGATGAGACGAACAATGGAGAATCCAGTCATCTGCCTCCTCATCCCGGCCAGAATCCAGCACGGCGGCGGACTCGTGCACCTGGAATGGGCCTTATTAACGCCTTGAGCTATACTCTGCACGGCATGATGGATGTGGATCCCGAAACGGCTCGAAGGAACAGTATAACCAAGACAAAGGAGTCGATATCGACGGTGAGTATCGTCGTGAGTATGCGGGCCCACTTATCTGAGTTCCTGCTTCAAGCTCGAGGATGCACTACACCTCGCCGCACAAGATCTCAAGTACTCCAGTTCCACGATTCAGGCGGACCTTGATCGCTTTCAACGTCAGAAGGTCGCAGACTTCCGTGAAATGGGAATCGCGATGGCGCAAGCACATCGTGACTGGTGCAAGAAGGTATGAATCACGAAGCTATGTGCTTTCTTGCATATGAATGATTATCTATTCCAGAACTTGGAGGCATGGGAAGAGGCCAAAAGGGAGATAGAGAAGATACCAGACCACCCTAACAAGGCCCCGTCCCCTCCTGAAGCTGGCCCATCTGGCAGCTCAGACGAGCGTATCGCGCCGTCCCCAGCTAATCGAAGAGATTCTACTGCTACTGTGAATGGACGATAATTGTGGACGGTTTTCCAAACCATTCGGTCGGTCTGACAGCGCATGATCCTTCTCACCGTTCCGGTAATGGCTGGTTTTCACCGACCCAGGACCATTATACCAAGTCTTGACATAAACTGGGGATCTACTTTCACTCATAATAAATCAAATTGAAGTCGCCAGCACTCCCGATGGCTTATCAAGATTAATCAAACTTGGAACGATGAACTTCAGGCCCTCCGTTCTTATTGATACACTAAGACGAACCTATGGTGCGCATATCGCGTGTGGTGCATGTAATAGCTTGACACAGGGAAGGTTGTTTCGGGGGCTTATCTTTTCCTGCACATGCGTTGAACACGCGCAGCTGCATGACCATCCCCGAGTCCTTCGGTAGCTTTGGTTCGATTATAACCGTCGTATTGCACCCCTTTTTTGAATTAGGAGTGACTCTCCTATATTAGACCACACTCAAGTTCAATGGGATGGACCTATTTGACGAAGTAAGCTCGGCACCTACCGAACGGAGTTGAATTCATATTGTCGCCCAAGCTGGAGATCAGCTGCGGGGAGTCACATCGCCTTGCCTCTTTTCCCAGGTCCTTCTCAACCTCGCTGCAGGCCGATTATGGCGTCTTCGATTTTCTCCCCCACTGACCCAGCCCATGCACACGATGAGGAGTCGTCAGTGACCTTTCGTTCGGATGCAGTCAGCGGCGTTAGTGGTGGCGGCGCGGGTGCGAGTGGCGGGCGCTTAGAAAGACCAGTAGCTGCTCCTACTGCTTTCACACCCGGGAATCAAGTCGTTCTCATTCTCTGCGGTCTTATTGCATCTGGGAAGGTATATCACATCGATCCTCGTCAATCTTCTCGAATTAAGTCAGTAACTGACGGTGCTGCAGAGCAGTTTCGCGGAGCATTTGCAAAGACACTTCCCGGAATTCAGGCGATGCAATCAAGACGATCTGGGGGATAGAAGGCGTGTGGAACAGTTGGCAAGGGACACGCTCGCCGCGGGCCGCTCGGTTTGCATAGATCGCGCCAACTTCGATGCTGCGTAAGTTATAATCAGCTTATAATTTAGGCGACGAGAGATGCGGCTGCCCTGCGAGAGCCTCCTCGTAAACTGGCCGTTTAGAGGCATTTCTGAGCCACATCCTTGACTCTTCAGACAACGCTTCCATTGGATCAAGATTGCTCGTGAGTTCCCAGGAACGCAAATCTGGGTCATTGTATTCGATACCCCGTACGAGGTAAGTCGCCCACACGGCATCATGTGGGTAATACACTAGAACTGCCTTGCTCACTTTGGTTACATACATTCTTGCCACCACACGACGTGCACCTTCACCGTGCAACCTGGGCCTAGGTCTGCGCAGCACGCCTCAGGGAAAGTAAGTCATCCGTTCTTAAGTTGTCGCCGTTCCCGTCTGAGGACAGGACACGGAGGAACGGCGCCATATCATCGCCAGAATGACAAGGCTGACGTACATCCCGTTCCTCAATAGGAACAGGCCATCCGACAATCACAACCCCGGAGCAGGGCCTGTCCGTGCTATCGCGGTTTGCATCTAGCTTCGAGCACCCGCAGCACCAAGAAGGCTACGACCGTATCCTGTACCTCAAACCTTCAGACCACAAAACTCCAGAATATAGCCAAACCGACATATCCACCATCCTGAAGCGGGTACGCGATTCGGAACCCGTGCCACCCCCTCAGCAAGCATGGGCACCGCCAGCGGTAGGTTATCCGACAAACCAGTCAGGCAGGGGGCGCGGCCGGGGAGTTCCTCGCTATGAGCGAGGGGGTGGATGGCGTGGAGGTGGACCTGTAAACTATCCCTCTCATCAGCCGCTGACGGGAGGAGAGCGACCCCCAATGTACCAACGGACTTGGCGAGGACGTGCCGGGCACCCACATCGCGGATGGCGTGATAGAGACCCCGCTAGAAATGGTTCGGAGGTGTAATAGCATTGGTTAACGCGGGGCACACACGAAATCAGGGAGACGAAGGGAATGGGGCCGTGAACTCAGTAACTGCCTCGAGGACGAGACATAGCATTGAAAGGGACCGACAAACTGGACCATTCGAAGGTCTGACAGTAGGTAGCGTTCCGGCTCCATTGGCAGATAAAGCGAGCAAGCTGGTTCAGGAGAATCGCGGAGACAGGTGGTGGTATGCGCAGTGAACCCCGTTTTGGTATATCTGGACTGTAAAACTAAATGAAAGACCGGAAACGTAAATCCAATTCCTCCCTTATACTTCGGAACCGGAGTCATTTCAGACGTTCCCGAGGGACGAACAAGTGTGTCGGGAGCCAGTATACTGGGACTGCTGCACCCAGTTCGACAGCCAGGGTGGCACCACGAGATGAAGGAGTCAAGTAAGCACAAGCACGGTTGTTGCAAGACCCCGCATCCAGCATCGACTTCCATCATGCAGGGCCTAGTTACCACTCTTGGTGCTTTCTTCCTCCTTCATTCGTTTGCCGAGTATCTTTGCACTAACCTGCTCAACGGGTAAGGTCGAGACGCCGTAATATTGATCGGAACTGGAACGTACATTTCGGATGTGGACTGCTGCGCGCTCCACACCGTGCTGTTTGCTCAGCTTATACTTCTCAAGGGCTCGCTCAAGGTTGCCGGCTACGCCGTATTGTGAGAGAATTGTACTTCAGAGCCAAAGGGAAACGGCATACTGGCTTCGAGAACGGCGGCGTAATTGAACAGAATCTCAGGGTCTTCTGGACACAAAGATTCTGCGACCCTGGATGTGATAATTCTGTAAGTGTGGTGAAAGCAGACTTCTTTCTTCCTCCCTTACTCCAGATGGTGTAATGCAAGATCCGGTCGAGGTACTGAGTAAGACGGAAGTCAATGGGAGCGATACGAGCTGGGAGACGCTCGCAAACCTGGTGATATGATATACGCGCTAGCAAGGTCTGACGTCAAGTCAGTAATGAGAGTGGCCAGATAGGCGAATCGTTAGGGCATACTAGTGTGGGCATCGGGACTCGAAGGCTGTAATGCTATGGATTCCTTCCAGGCCTTGATAGCTTCATCGTACTCCTCTGGAAGCATGGTGTGAATTGAAAGGACACGGCGCCGGAAGCAGCCAGGGTACACACTGAGATGGTAATGCGTGACACCAAGGTTGAAAAGCGAGCTTGCATTTCGCTTGATGTCTACACTCCGCTGGTAGAGTTCCTTTGCGGCGTGCACATCCCCGTCCTCAAGTTTGGCAGTCCCTTGCTCCAAGCACCGCAAAGCCTCGGCTTCTGCAGGGTCTATGGGAGAAGACTGTGGCGTCACTGATGTCGCATATCCTAAAAACATAGAGTTCAGACGCAGACGTGAATGCGAATGTCAATAGCACCGAACTGGTGGTAGGTTCGGAAGACGCACGTTGTAGGTTGAAGGGCTTCCGTGACGCGATAGCGGGCCGTCTCGGTGCCACATAAATTGAGGAATTTGTGGCACCCCGCAGAGCGCGGGTCAGGGTCGCAGCGATTCTGGGTGCCCGTCGTAGTGCGGAAGACATGTTGCTGGTTCGGTGTGACGAGGAATTCACCGGTTTGCTTTGTGAGTCGCGTGATCCGGTGATCATGCGCGGGGTTCGAATGGCCGGGATCACATTTTCTGTGAGGACTTGCTCATCGTCACTCACACCTTGCTCGTCGCCGCCCTCGGTTTCTCCCCAATGTCGTCCGCTCACAGCAGCCAGCCCGAGGCTTCAACCTCCACGTCCGCCACCGACTACCTCCAGAGCGCTCAGTTCCAGCGACCAGCAGGTACCTCGTCACCGGACAGCCCTGTCACGTCAACAGACCTCTTGCTGGCTGCCTATGACCCGTCCAAGCTGCACCCCCTAGCAGAATTGGGAGATAAACTGGATTACCTGGTACTTGACGATGAGAAGGTCAACGAGTTGCCGGGGTCTGGCACCGCAATTCCCTCGCGGGGTTGGAGTGATGACTTGTGTTATGGGACGGGGACGATGTATCTCGGCGGTAGGTTCAGGATCTCTTTCAGATTACTCTTTCCAGCGCAGTCGTCCTGTTTGGGCCCCTCTTTCTCCCTGCCATCTCCCACCTTATCTCGACCTCGCGCGGTCCATTTGGCACCGTCTATTGTTCCAGGCATCACATGCTCAACTCGTGTTTTTAGGTTTGACTCTGGGAGGCCTGTGGGGTGTTCGGGAAGGCGCTCGTAGACAACTTGCCGTGTCCAACGCAAGGTTGCGGATCAACAGCATCCTGAACTCTGTTACGAGAAGGGGTACTTTCATTGGTAACTCGGCTGGAGTGATGGGTACGTGTTCGTTTTTGCCGCCGACATACCCCCAGCTCAGATGGATCTCGATGCTTCTTTTAGCTCTCATCTATAATGGGATAAACTCAAGCATCGACGCGTACCGAGGAAAGCACGATACAGCCGGAAGTATGGCTGCGGGAGCACTCACCGGGGCAGTCTTCAAATCAACGGGTGTGTTTTGACTTTTTGAGACGCGATCTACCCTTTCTGACCGGAATTGTTCGCTTGGTAGCTGGAGTCAAGCCTGCCCTCATTTCCGCAACAATCGTATCTGGCGCAGCGGGCATTTGGAGCTTTGTAAAGAAGAGCGTCTGAGTCACCTATTATTTCCGTCCACTCACTAGACTATGTAATTACAGCCTTAATAACCCCTACTTACCCCACTCACGACCTAGCGAGGATCCCTGCCGACTTTCGAACGCCGTCGGTGAACAGACTTCTCTTGATCTCCAAAAGCTGACCCACATCCCGGTTGTTTGGCGACAGATTTGGACCCTTGATGCAGAAACCGGGGTATGACATACGCTCGATTTTGCATGACGGAAGTTCGCCTCATTGCTTCCTCTTTTCTGTTATGCGCACCCTGTCCAATGGACTGCAGACCTATAAAACCATGCTCGCGAGCTCGGTCATTCGCCAGACCCATCCCGACATCGTTCTTGAGGGCTTCCCTTTCTTGATAGTCTCGCAAATTCCTCCGGCACCACCTCCATTTATCCCCGAGAGCTGCAAACCTTCATCTTTGTATTGAACTAGATAGGGTACATCCAACCAAGCCGCTCATCACCGCTTTGACGGAATAGTGAGTTAAAGTGCCTGCCGCCCAGTTGACCAAGAAACTGATAGCCTTTTTTATGTTCTCAAGTGGTTCAACACGGCGATGAATCTCGTTCTATTTCGAGGTTACTGGGCAGTGACTCTCATCGGTGGGATAGTACACATCATTCCTTATTGCGAGGCGAACGCGTGTCGTCGAAACGCGTATATCAGCACGATGATACCGCTCAGCACACCTATCCGTCTCCTCCCTCAACAGCAGGGGNAAGTAGCCCTCCCCGCGTACCGTCCCCCGAGAGCCAGAATCCTTTCTCGACGGAGGCTGATCCGCTCCCGACCCCGGGTCCTTCCTCTGAGCAGTCCACTGGCTCACTGCCTAACCTTCCTTCATCCCGCCGGAAGCCCAGTATACAAGTCTCATCCCTCCTGGCCGACCCGCAGATCAAGTTAGTACCCCTCATTGCCCCCAGCCGACGCCTAATTAAATACGTGACTTTTCCTTAGGATTTACCGACTCGAAGTCGTCCAGCAGCCTCTCCGCACAGCCGAGTTTGGCATGAGCAATCTCTCGCGTTTGCCTCTCTCGCCTCCCCTAGTGGTCAAACTCGTGATCAGTGACCCTTCAGGAAATCCTGTGGTGCCGTGAGTACCAGAGTCATTTGCAAGCAACTGGCATTGTTCTTCTTCATCTCCGGACTGATTAGAGATGTCTAGGGAAACTGAACTGCCCTTTCTGATCGCCCACCTCTCGTTACACTCGGAGGATGGCACCAGGTCCCTGGATATGGGATCACAGATTGGAAGGGACAACCAGGCCCCAATTCTATACGGGAAGTTGGTCTCATCTATCGATCATCTGGAAGATCTTCAGGGGAACATGGGGCTGTTCTTTTTGTTCCCTGATGTGAGTGTCCGATGGTCCGGCAAATACCAGCTGGGTATCACGCTCTGTAGAATCTCGAGGTAAATTCATATCCTGACGCGAGATTTCTGAGCGAGTTTCGATTGACGGACTATACTAGGTCGGATGAACAAGGGAAGCACAGCGAGGCCGGGCATGGCACGCACCTATGTCATGTACGGACAGATGCCTTTGAGGTGGTGCCATTGAATCTGTATACCGCAGCCCGTAAGTCTCTCTCGCCCACTTTGAAAAGCCCAGCTTTCTCATTTCCCATGCCTCTTCAGCTCAAACACGGCTTACTCAAGCATTCATTAGCCAGGGTGCACGCCTGGCTAGCCTGCTCCCCACCAATTAGTTCTGGTTTTGACCTTCCATTCTAACCTCTACACGGTCACTTTCGACTTCATTTTGGTACCACTTGGGCCCTTCATTCCTTGGGATATTTATTACCGTTCGTCCGTTCGCCTAGCACCTCCTTGTAGCAGCTCACCTCACTTTCCGGCTTCATTCATACACACTGCAATAATCTATTAGGCACCACTCCCCCTGGACCAACCTTGGTGATATTAATTTGCTGCGGCTGCCGGTAGGACTGCCTGGACACCAGTGGCTCTCTGTTTGAGCTGAAAACACTGCCTCGCGGATGGTGCAAGGGTAGACGACCTCTTCTGCATTTTACGGTGGCTATCTCCAGGCGTGCACTCAGTGCATCCCTCCGCAGCATCGAAAGCTGTGCCACAAGAGCCCATTCCGGGTGCCAGTCTGCTCGGACTTCAGAGAGTTATCCTCGGTACAACGGCAGAGGACAAACACACGGGTAAATTGGTCAGATAGAATCAGGTAGGAAGGTTCGCTTCCCTGGGCGATGCACCGGATTCTCTCCAATTTGGACTTGGCGTCTACCAAGGAGGGCTAGAGGCTGGGCGGCATGTGGGTCCGAAAGGGACCCAATCAACACTGCCAAACAAAGCCTGGCCGATACGACGAGGCATGTGCCGTGAAGCTTGTCCCTTGAACCACTCCCACCACCACCTTGACCCCTTTTGAATCTCTGACATGAGTGCCCAAGATTACTACAACGCGGGAAAGCCCCAAGACCAGCCGTACGTTGGAGGCGCACCTCAGGGCGGCTATTACCCTCCACCCGGTGGTAAGTGTCACTTTACCCGATTGGCTGCCTCACAACGGTTACACTGTGGAATGGCAAGCATGAAAGGCTAGTCCTAGGTTTCTGACAGTTATCTTGCGTGTAGGACCACCTCAGCAGGGCGGGTACTATCCTCAGGTGCGTCGCACTATTGCGGCGATATGGTGGTGTTCTCGACNTTCTAATCGTAATCTACGTCCCACAGCAACCCCAGCAGGCTTACTACGGTGGTGCCCCTCAAGGATACCCACAGCAGGGATACCCACAGCAAGGGTACCCACAGCAGCCTCCTCCCCAGGTCTATGTGTGAGTATGCATCTTCTCGATCCCTTACCCGTTCCCCTCGCCTCTATATCTCCCTTGGCCACACTATTGGATGAATAGGCCGTTACGTGATTTCTGAAGCCCTCACCTGAGCCTGGATTACCGCGCCTCAGAAGGGCCAAGGCGAANNNNAAAATCAGGTTAATATGAGGGACATCCGCTTACACGATTGGCGTTACAGGCAACAACAGAAGGATGACGGAATGTCGACTGGCTGCATGGCCTGTCTCGCAGGCATGTGCTTGTGCTGCTGCGCCGATGGTGCGTAAATACGTTACATCCTGATGGCAGTGTGTTAACTGGCGCACGTCTTCGCTTCTCTCTATCCTTAGCACTCTGCTAATTGCCCTGCATCGCCATGGCAAATGCAAGCTTTCCGCTGGAGGACGCACTGGGTCCTGATTTAGGCATTGCTTGGACCTTCCCTCCCCCGCCTGCTGCTTCCGCAGGGCTGAGCCTCAGCGCACCAGACGACAGATCACGGCGCTCTGCCCGGATCGCACCGCCAATGGCCTCCCGTCCTCCAAGGCTG
Organism: Coprinellus aureogranulatus; assembly: GCA_027627275.1. NCBI lineage: Eukaryota > Fungi > Basidiomycota > Agaricomycetes > Agaricales > Psathyrellaceae > Coprinellus > Coprinellus aureogranulatus. The sequence goes on from JANDKE010000027.1 coordinate 15,844, forward strand.
GTGGACTGTCTCATTTCGTTCTTTGTTAATATCACCTCGAGCAGCGACTTGTGTATCTATAATATCATGCCACCCTCAGAATAGTTCCATAGTGTCTTGTTGTGTAGTCTGAATAGTGACGCTGGATATCTACCCCGTCGCGTGGCCCTGCCCCTGTCGCAGGCTGATCCGTTCCCCAGATGCCGGGGGGCGGAGTGCCGCGATTACTCCGTCCCGAATATAATACGTGTTTTCATAGGCGCCGGGTTATCTCTCTATGCACAGGGCCCTTTCCGCTTCTCTGCGAACTCTTCCGTCGTCTCCCCTCCCTCAGCGAGCTCAAGCTTTCTTCATACGTCTCGCTCAACAATGGCAACATTCCAGCAGGCGCCGCACGACCTCCTCGTCATCCCTGGTCCCATCGAGGTCGCCGATTCGGTTCTCTACGCCAATGCCCATCCATCCATGTCCCATGTGTCCAAGGACTTCGTCCCTGTGTTCGGAGATTCCATCCGCATGACGCGTCAAGTTCTGTACGCTGGCGAAGGCACTCAACCCTTCCTTATCAGCGGGAGTGGTACTCTTGGATGGGATCAGGTCGCTGCTAATCTGGTTGAAGAGGGCGAGGAGGCCTTGGTGCTTCACTCCGGATACTTTGCGGACAGCTTTGCCGACTGGTGATTCCCGCCGTTCTACGTAATGAACAAATTTGGAGCTGACTTGGACGTACTAAAGCCTTCAAACGTACCGCGCCAAGGTCACTCAAATCAAAGCTCCCATCGGCCGTGCAGTTGCCATCGCTCAGCTAGAAGAAGCACTACTGAAGAAGCAAAAGGAAGGGGGCACGTATAAGGTCGTGACTTTCACTCACGTCGACACTTCCACTGGTGTTCTGTCCCCTGCGAAAGGTATCGCCAATACAGTCCGCAGGATATCGCCTTCATCGTTGGTCAGTCTCCTTCACTCCAAGTAATGATGAAACGACTCATTTTCCCGCCTATTGACTTCGAATCTTCCTATCCGATCTTACTGTGCATGCCCCGACCCCATCCCCGACGCAGGTCATCGCGGACTGTGTGTGCTCCGTCGCCTCAGAGGAGATCAAGTTCGACGAGTGGGATCTCGATGTTGTCATGACGGCCTCTCAAAAGGGGCTCGGTACACCCCCGGGACTCAGCATCTTGGTCGCAAGCGCCCGTGCCATTGAAGTGTACAAGAACCGCAAGACTCCTCCTTCGTCCTACTACGGCAGCTGGACGAAGTACGTCATCCCGTCGCTCGTGTCTCTCTTTCTTCTGACGAGGTGCCTTGTAGGTGGCTTCCTATCATGAAAGCATATGAATCGGGTAATCCCGCCTACTTCGCCACGCCTCCTGTCAACCTCATCTACGCGTACAATGCCTCGCTCAAGCTCATCACAGGCAAGCGTGCTCCTTCAGAAGAAAACCAGCCGTCGGAAGTTATTGTCTCCCTCGAAGAACGCTTCAAGCTCCACAAAGAGGCAAGCGCGAAGGTTAGAGCCGCTGCCGCAGAGCTTGGCATGAAGCAGCTGCCTCTCAGTGATGCTGAAGCCGCTAATGGCATGACCGCTGTGAGAATAGACACCTATGCGTTGCATACTCGGTGACTGAATGCTCTTCAGCTCTATTACCCGGATGGACTTGGCGCTGCCGATATTCTTCCTCGCCTTGCCCAACGCGGTATTGTGGTTGCTGGTGGCCTCCATGCACAGTGCAAAGGTGAAATCGCCTTGTCCACCTTCTGTTATGTCCGCATGCTCATTTTACTGAGTAGACAAGTATTTCCGTGTCGGTCATATGGGTCTTTCCGTTGTCGACACCCAGCGAGGCGACGTCGATCGCGTCATCAAGTCGTTGAAGGAAGTCATCACGGAGGTCCGAGCAGCAAAGAATGTATGACTCGCACGCCTATAGGCCGCACTTAGTGGATGCGATTTCCCACTTCGGTTTCCTAGGGCGGAAATCTAGGAGCGAAGAGATAGAAGGCTTTGTCGCCCTTCCCCGTCCATAACCCACTGCGACCTATAGGAGTACCCGCCTCAGATACCATCTATCCATGATCCATCGTCTTCGCTTGCACGTCTGACTTACATTCAGATTACCCATCACTCTGGCAGTAGATGCGAATCGCTCCGCAATTTACTCATATACGCATTCCTGATAGAACGAGGTCGCTGAATCCTCAGTGTCAAGAATTGCACCCCAACATTGGACTGCACTGTTGAACCCACGCGATATCCTAGTTGCCCGAAAATGCTTACCAGCGTTGTTGCTGCATATACGGCGAGCTGAGGGGTGATCTTGCCCAGGTGCTCAACGACGGGACACTGGTTCAGGTCAACCTCAATGCCGCATCTTTTCCTTTCAAGGTCCCTCTCCGCCGATCAAGACGGCGCCTCGAGTGGAAGTATTTCAAATTTGCAGGCTTTGCTAATATGCGAACCGACCTCCGGAAGGCAGTACCTATTGGGGGACGGGGACACGGCGAAATCAACTTTCACTGCACCGCAATTTGCCTTCGGCCAATACATGACGCTTTCCAGGACGTTGTTAAGTACTAACCTTCCTTGTTCAGCGCCACGCATCGCGACCAGCGCTGGCCTCGGGCACTACCCGGCATTGTGCATTACGCCGTGCAGTTTCCGTTCGTGTCACGACCCATACAACTAAACGCATCGACGTCCGACCTCTTTGTTGCGCACTGCAGATTCACTTTATACGGACATGCAAGGGCATTCAAATTACATGTTGAGGTTCGTGCCTCTGCTCAATGTCATTTGACCCGGAATTGACCTGCGTCACGGAATATAAATTCGGATGACCATACTTACAGTCAACGCTGGGCCGCTGAAGCGCTGACACCCCGAGAAGTCCGTCCTGGCTCTTCGTTCCCCTTCCGCTTGGTCTATTCTGCCTGACCCTCGCCTTCTTCGAAACCTTAGTGAAGTGGAACTATCAACGCATCATGCATGTCGATCGGCATTTGCTCATCCTCCATGGGCTTTCTGGATCGTTGCAGTGGGTGCAACGTATTTATACTGCAACACGGGATTTGGAAGAGATTTCATTCCGAACATGCAACGTCCTTCAAGGTCCGGCACCTAACCTTATCCTCAAGCGCACCCGACAATCGATCCTTCCCCATGGTGCCGCTGGAGCTCGAAGGGCTTCAAGTTGACGATTGGCTTGCTGATGGCCGCGTTTTTCATGTTGACAACCTGCGAACGACCCTTACTGTCATGCTCATCGTTCAGCATGCTATATTGGAAAGCACACCCTCTCTCCCCAGTTACCAGCCTTCCCTTCCTCTCACTGTCTTCGTGGCCCTATGCGAAACAGTACTTCCCGGCCTATTCTTCTTCATATCGGGGTTCGCAGCATCCTTATCCCGGGGTTATTCGCCCTCAGGTCACTTCGATGGATCCGGACGTGGCGACTCTGACTTCCTTTGGAGGAGGACTCAACGTTTACTTCTGCCGTCGCTGGTATATGGAAAATATGGACAGATCGTCCTATGGGTGACCCTCACGAAGATATTTCCCTCTCTTTTCGACGGGGTGGGGTCGAGTTCAGATGACGGGTTTGCGAAGCTTCAAGGGCCTGTAGTATATCTGGTGTTCCTCTATGCTATGGACATCGCGTACGTGACTATCCGGCCAAAGCGAATTACCACCATCGCAAGCATAACGCACTCAGCATGGGCGCAACCAGTTCGGCGTTCACGTCGGATACACCGTCTTCGAATCCAGTCCTCTAAAGACTGGTACGCCTTGGCTATCGTGATGCTGGGTGCGCTGTCCCTTTACACTGTCGCAGCTGCCGCTGGGGGGAGGTCGGACCAGTCTTTCCTGCGACTGGTCTTTGGATTTGCCACGTACGACACCATCGCACCATCGGCACCATTCCAATTCATTCTCGCCTACATGGCAGGGACCCAGATGCCCAGCTGGCAGGGATACATGACTGTCCCCTCCCCCTTCACAACCCCTGCCCTCACGCTCACAGTCCCCTTTTCCGTCTGCATTTTTGTACTTGCTTCAGCTGTCTCCCCCGGCTTCGCCGAAATCGCCAAGATGCCTCCTTCCACCCCCATCCACCCAAGTTTCGACAACGCTGGTTTTAATCTGCACACANTTGTGTATTCCCTGTGGAATGTGTACACATTCTTTGGTCTTTCGACAACTATCGTCTCTGCGTTTGCTCAGTGGAGGTGGACAAGGCGCGACTGGGGCATCGTAACTCGACACTCGTGCATCCCANTNTGGGTTCACATGCTCCCTGTGCTGATCTTCAGCAGGTTGTTGGGAGCGCAGAACGGACGCGGACTGAGCGCGTATCCTTCGAATGTNTCNCAAGAAGANGTGGAGTGGCGCTGTGTCCTTGTTGCAACCGGATCAGTAATNTGTAGCTGGTTCATAGGGTTTTGTATTGTGGGATTGGCGTGGGTCTGCCAGTAGATGGTAGCAGAGGACTGGCAGCCTGACGCGACCTCACGGACGCTGCCATCAGATTACTATCCAAGTAGCGCCCTCGGATAGCAGTTCCGGATTCATCGCCAGCAGCCCCTGGCAAGCAANCTCTTCATNCCCCACAAGCCCCAAGCACGAGGCGTCGCCCGAGCTCACGAACCCCTTAGACTCGACACGCAGTACTTACAACTCAGCTCTGAATCACGTTTCGGTCACTGTGACACGGTATATCCAGCAATNTGGCCCATACTTGGCTGAAATCGCAACCTCGAAGTATACTTACTAGTAGTAGGTACCCGATTGTTCGGCTCGGTAGCTGTGCCCTCGTTCTGGGTACGATCTGTCATGGTCGCCTACCAGGGTATCTTATTCAATAGAATCACGGAATAGACGCAATCCCCGTTGCAGGTATCTATGGGACTATGGCAGGCACNTTATAGAGTGGTATAGTGGAGAGGGACGCCGCNGTCTCTCTCTATTCCCTTCTTCCACGTCCCAGCGCTTCCNTCTTTCCTGGGCGAGGCGGAATGTCGTATTACTATGACCCGTATGACTTCAGCGATACNAGCACATCGGAAGGCGATNATCAGTCCTACATGCNTCAAGACNGGNATGGAGGAAACGNGNGGTCCACCGACATCCTCGAGGAACACAGCCAGGACGTCGAGATGGCGAGCGTTTCTGGGGGTAGCGNNACAAGTAACTCGACAGTCCCCTCCAAAGTTGCCCTTTCGGCATTCAACAACGGGACGACGAGTTCAATTACCTCATATACGCGCGAGGAGAGGACCGATTCGCGATCTCCNTCCCCCGAGTCAGTTATCTCGATGACNGACTCTTTGAGGACTCGTATGTACAGGGAAGAGTATGGACGAGGGTTGAATAACTACTCAGAAGTTTATAAGCTTCCCGCAGATGAAGAGGAGTGGTCACGCCTCGGTGCGTGAGCACTANATCCCTTGTCCTCGTCCAGGACGCGAACTAACACCTCGCACAGAGAAGCAGCACCTAATGCACATTGACATGATTGGGGCCAAGTATCCTCCGCCGATGGGGCCCGTTTTGCAAAGCACTATTCCAGGCGANAAGAAGGTTCTTGATTTNGGCTGCGGAAGCGGTGCTTGGTAGGTCTGAGTTCCTTCCTGACGGGAGGCATGAGATCGGCCGGCTGCTTATCACAACGTTTNCCCCTTCAATGTCAATAGGATACGGGATGTTGCGAGGGACTTCCCATTTTGCGAGGTTCTGGGGGTGGACTTGGTTCCCATTCGAGAGTAAGGCCCAGCTCCACACTTATCTGTCGAAGGCACCCTAATACAAGCGTTGATTCTATAGCTCTGAGAGTCTACCTCCCAACGCCAGGCAAGGAATCTTCTTTTTCTGCTCACGCAAGTGTTCCNGGCTGAACAGCTCGTTCCAGGAATGAGGTCGACGATATCAATTTAGGTCTCCGCCATTTCTACGGCGAGTACGACGTTGTACACTGCCGGCTGATTGCATCTGGGGTAAGTCCCACCAGGCCCGATAGTGCCTAACCCTTTTTACCTTGCAGCATTCGTGCACAGATAACAGATTATCGGCTCTTGATTGACCGAATCGCCCGTGTTCTGCGCCCAGGAGGATTGGTCGAATTGACCGAGTACGACTTCCACACATACGACAAGCATGGAAGACGTGTTCCCGTTTCGACTGCAGAGGCCAAATTCGGNCCTCCATGGTGGGCAAGGTTTCTGGGTCACGTAAGAGACGCGACGAGAGCCTTGGGTGGNGATACAGACGCTGCGACACATTTAAAAGACTGGGTCACGAATAACGGAGCCTTTGAAAATGTCTCCTACCATGACTTCTGGCCCCCTGTNGTCCCTGGTGACGATGGGAGATATGATGAGATCGTGTATGCCCGGATGATAGATATCATGACGGTGGGCGCTCAANTTGACCAATCGCAGACACTATGCTGACTTGCATACAGTCNTACTTGGCGTCTGCACGACCTCTGCTTCTNGGGAANGGGATCACAGANGAAGATTTCGAGATACTCGAGCAGAATGTGCTTCGAGAGATCCACCAATCGGACACTGCACAATTCACTCGCCTGCAGTGCGTATATGCCACCAAGCGCCATGACGTGCTTCTGGCAGATGATGTCTAGGAGTTACCGGATTTCTGGCCAATGACGAATGAGATTAAATGCCTCGGAACCAGGCAATGTACATGAAAAGTCTGTCGAAAGCGGAATTCAGAAGCTTGTCTCATAAGATAGAGGAATAGACCACCTTTCACAATGCTTTCTCGTGATTGGTAAACTATCATCGACCAGCTGCAAANTTTCCAGCTTCATCGCCCAGTACACCATTCACTTGGCCGCCACCTGTCATACCCGCCACCACCTTCTGCATATCCGTCCACTCCGATTCACGGGGCAAAGCCATGTCTCCCGATATCGTAGATATAAAGCCGTCCGTCCGCTGCCGCCTACCGCAGCGCGTCGGCCCTCTTTACGATCCCACTGCAGCTTGTTCAGACCGCGACCAGTTCCAACAGTCGTCGATACCACNGGAACCTTCAAGANAGGAANTTCAGTATGAATACCATCGAGATGCCGACTGTGCTCATACCTCTGTATCTACGTTCAAGTTCCACAGGTCGAACTTNCCGGAACCGTCAACAGTTCCAAANGTCGCAGGATGGGACGGGTGCCACTTTACATCGAACACATAATCGTCGGCTTCGTCAAAAGAGTAGAGCGGAGGAAGATGGTGGAGTGTTGTCGAAGGCTTGGTCATCCCTTTAGCACGCCAGAGCTTCACGGTCCAGTCAACACTGCAAGTCAAGAACAGATCACCAAAGTCTACAGGACCGACGGAGGAATGGAAATCCAATCCGAGGACTGGTCCGAAGTGCCCCTTGTAGACGTCATGTGGATTCAGGCCAGCTTTAGCTCCCGCACGGTCGTACCGGTTGGCTTGGTACACGTTGCCTTCCTCTGTGCCTACCCAAAACGTGGTCGTCTCGTTGGAGGGGAAGTCCAAAGTCGTGATAGAGACCTCGCTTGTCTTGTTGTGGCCGTGATGGACAAGTTCGAGGGTTTCCTGCGGCTGCGCGAGCATATCCACAAGCCAACTGCAGACTGTGCCGTCCGAACTGCTTGTGATCAGATTGTGCGCATTCTGTGTTCCAACCATCTTCATGGCATACACCGGGTGTGTGTGCCCAGCGGCCGAAAGTGGTGTCTTCAGGACAGGGAGGTGCTTCGATCTCGTGTCCCAGAGAAGAATCTGTCCCGAGTACGTGCCTCCGAAGATGTAGTTCGAGTGGAATGGGGAGAAGGTCACTGTAAGGACATCAGACTGCGGAACGATTCAGCACACATGACCCCGGTGCAGTTCAGGAAGGACTGACCTGTGAGTGGAAAACAAACTCGGGCCGTTCCAGCAGATGCAGGTTCCACACGGCAACAATGCCGTCAGGTTCGTTCAACGCGCTTCCGTTCTTATTGTAGGACGCCACACTCAATTCTGGATACTGCGATACATCAGAAGCTAGAAAATCGTCAACGAAACAAGACACACTTTCGGGGACCAGTCAATGTCAGTAATCGAACGATTCTTTCCAAGATGCTCGTCGAAGAATTCGCAGACTGTCTTCACGCGTTTACCCTCCGAATCATCGCTGAGGCTGCGGTTAGGACTCTCGTAGTGCTTATTTATAGAGAGCTCACCCTCCTGCCTCTGCACCAATAGTATAGTCCCGGATATAGTCATAATTGTCGTTCAACGCTCGCTGGACTATCTTTGAGGATTGTTCCACAAAGTCCAAGAATTCACGTGCGGTAAGAATGCTGGTTCTTTCCTCCTCTGTCAGCTCTGCATCCTTGGGTAAGGATAGATGGCTATGACCAGAACGTTAGGCGCACCGCGAATCTCTTGTTCGATCTCGAGATCAAGCTTCACGCTTTCCTCCTCCAGTGCCCTTTCTCGCAACTTCTCGGCCTCTGCCCTCTCTTTCTCCTCCATTATCCGCCGCCGGATCTCCTCCTCATAGTCTTGTGAGGGCTCGTCGTCCACGGGCATAGTTTGGACCTCCTTACTGTAACTGACGCGCTCCTGTACCTCATCAGCACCTTGATCGTGGATGGTTCACAAACAATTGTACCTTCTGTGGGAGTTCGAAGAGCTCCTGTTCTATGTCAATGAGGTCCGTGTGCGACCGAGGTGTGAGGGTACTGGCAGGTGCATCAGCTATATTCTAGGAGAGTATTGAAAGCAACGAACTATTCCATAAGATGATCTGTGCCCGAGTTACTCGATACTGANCGAGCCGTTGGCCCGCCAGAGGGTATACGGTCATACTGAAAGCCACCATCCCGACTTAGTCTGCTGGATATCGACGAACCAGAAGGACCTGCCAACTGGATGGTATGAGAAAGTGCTGGCGTTCCAGGTAATGATTCAGAGGGCGTCAAGTCGCCGCTCGTTCGACCGCGAATGGGAGTTCCGATTAGATTATTTACGAGGTCATCGATGATCTCCCGCTTGGGTGTCCCTGGGGTCTGTGGTCGCGATGTAGTGAGCAACCTCCTGAACGGGAGGATATCCCTGAGTGAAGAAGCGGACCTCGATCTTCGCAGCCCTCCGACGGACATCTTCCTCCTGCCGTTTCTCCCTTGCTTTTCGGAGCTCGGCAAGCTTCGCCCTCTTGGCCTCGATTTCTGCTCGCCGCTTCTCAGACATGGTGGTGGTAGTGGTGGTGGTGGCTCGACGACGCGCCTTTGATTGACCAGCAGAAACAGCCGCCGGGGTGTGAAGATGACGGCGGATGCTGTAAAGGCGAGATAGACCTCAACCAAGAACAGCCATGTCGCTCATTGCTCCCAGTTCCAGGGGCACGAAACGCTCCTCCGGGATGAAGGGAGGAGGACGTAAGGCGGAACTCAACAAACTATACGCTAGTCCTCTGCCTCTGGTATTTGTCGAACCGCCCTCGACTCGCTTAAACTCTGTCCTCGGTCTGCTCGGACTCTCCNTGACTCGAGTAGGAAACCCTCATTGCGAGGGCATCTTCGATCCTATAACGCGCTCGGTATGGATAACCAACATGGAGCACTGTATGACTATCTGGCGACGAGGGTTTTTGGGAAAGGAGATATGTCTAGGAGCGAACCTAGTTGGCTTGCACGGCAGCAGAACATTCGGAAGGCAGCTGGGAAACGTGTGTGGTCGTTCGTTCCTCTCCTTTAACCATCATTTGACGCTGGATCCCCTTCGCCGTCGCCTTCTAGATCTAACATCAGAGGAGGTGACCGCAAAACGACGGGCTGAACGCAAACAATTCAAGTTAGACCGCGCCGCTGCCATTGCGGCTGTGGCCGAAGAAGCGGAGAAACTGTTCCAGGAGGAAGGCAAAGTAGTTGTACCTGCTCTGTCGGGACCCGCTATCCCATCCGCAGCGACTTGGAAACCTTCTCAGCCTTCTTTGCCTCAGGAGCCGCCCATTCCCGCTGAATCTCTCCCTATGGACGGCACGGAAGATCCTCTAGAGAATGTAGAGCACATGCAGCTAACGCTCCAAGAAGCTTTCTTTTTGCTTTGGAATTTGGACTGTTTAACGGTGCTACATCCCGATACTGTGCGTGGTGCCCTCTTCGTGAATGCATTTTGTTCATCTCAGTCGCCCTTAGTTACAACCGATGTCTCTCAGTGAGATATGGGAATCTTTCCAGCGAGCTCAGTTGCCAATGATCTCCGAACTACCGCAAACGTTGAGGCTCGATAACCCTTTCTTGATCAATTACGTGGTGTACCACTACTATAGGTCCCTCGGTTGGGTGGTGAAAGGAGGCATCAAGTTTTGCGTTGACTACCTCTTGTACAAACGCGGCCCTGTCTTCAGCCATGCCGAGTAAGTGCCTTTGCTGTGATCTGTGAAGCGGTGGCTAAAGTGGGAAACAGATTTGCCTTGGTCGTTCTCCCAGTATATGAAGCCCCGGAAGATCAAGAGGATGCACCCCCAAATCTTTTGAACGCGACACCCTTTGGTTGGTCGTGGCTGAGTACGATAAACCGCGTCAACTCTCAAGTACAAAAGGTGGGTACACTATACAGCGTTGAGAAGTACACTCAGCTCGACTTCGCAGACCTTGGTGCTCGTCTACGTTACGATACCCTCACGGAAACGAATACCTTCTTTGATCCTTGACTCCCCGGCATGTCTCTCGCAATATTCGGTAAAGGAGGTCATCCTAAGGAGGTTCATACCCGCCCGTATGCGGGACTAGTATCTTTCGATGGATTCCCAGATCTGTGGAGCTTTAATATGCTAGCGCAGTCTAGAGATGGGCCAGGCCGTTCCCCCCGTCCCGCTCACTGACGAGCTTAAGGATATAGGAGTTAACGAAACCACGGTCAGCAAGCTGTTTTAGCGATAGATATTTCGCCCCTCGAATTGAACCCAAGCATGACTGGGAGGAATCGTTCAGCCTAGGATGATTTAACCTCGAAGTCGGCAGGACACCTACCTTCGCGCTGCATTCACACTTGAAAGGCTGGTCCATATCCCATTCCGTGCTCGGGTAGAAGAATGTAACTGCGACGTCACCTATAAGACTCGGCACAACGAGCGCAAGAAGAATGACTTACGAGGTTCTCCTGCCTGGATGGGCTTGAGAGTGCGAAGGTGCCAGCCGTCCGGATCCGGCGAGGACAAATCGAAAGCAACATTGGGGTCACAAGAATGGTTCACTGGGAAATGTGGACCAACCTGTCAGGTCATGCAATGCAATAGGAGAATGTCGGCGTACCGTACACAAGGTCGCTGTTCAGCTCGATGTGATCATCTTCACCGGGCCCGCACTGGACAGAAGTGTATCGCTTTGGTCCTCTGGTCAAACCGTCAAGCCTGGCCACCAACTCTCCAGCTTTAAACGGCTATAGCCCTTGAAATGAGATCATCTGTCGTCCAGGAGAGGAAGAGATTTTTGGCCTACCCGGGTCGCCACTAACCCTGAACTGAAGTCGCCTGGAACGAACTTCACCTCAAGCCCCGGGTGTGATGGGGTGTAATTCTCCTGGGAGGGTTTCATTTGGAAACAGGGAAGCGTTAGATGGTGCAGGAGAGAGTGAATGGGCTCTGCAATTATGTACGGGTAGCCTCGCTGAATTGATGGCTGCGAGGTTCACCGAGCTTTCGAGATACTCCGTGATTTTTCAGTCAGCATGTAGCGTTACTAGCGTAATTCCCTGGCCTCATTCCGTTCAAGCGGATACGATAAATTAGTGCATCCTATGAAAGGCTGAAGAGGGAGGGACGGTGAGGTTATTCAAGGGCACTTCTTGACATGGAAGTAGACGATGTGAGAGAATTTCTGCACGGCGGGCTCAGATGGAAGAGCCCCTGAGCCCGCCATCAGATCGACCGGCACCGGGTGCGATCGTGGCCCGGACCGGCCCAGCCCTTGGTCACTGTACAGTTCTCCGGCAAATGCCGACGGCGACAGGAGACAGAAAACGTACCGAAAAGCGAGGTCCGCCCCAAGCCAAATCGACGCCGACGAAGACAGCAGCAATGGCCCCCACCAAGAAGTCCAAGGCGACCAAGAACACCGAGTCCATTGCCTCCAGGCTCGCGCTCGTCGTCAAGTCCGGCAAGTACTCCTTGGGCTACAAGTCCGCCCTCAAGCAGATGCGCAGCGGCAAGGGTGAGTGTCTCCGTTGCCAAACTCTCTCGGGGGCTGGAGCATAAGGCTGAGAAGGTCCCTTTGGCTAACGATCGTGTGTATAGCCAAGCTCGTCCTCATCGCCGGCAACTGCCCCCCTCTTCGCAAGTCTGAGCTTGAGTACTATGCCATGCTCTCCAAGACTACCGTTCACCACTTCGCTGGTACCAACGTCGCTCTCGGTACCGCTGCTGGAAAGCTCTTCCGTGTCGGGTGCGTCTGACCAACGTTTGGCGATTGCTCCCTGCCTAACTCTTTCTCTAGTGTCATGACCGTCCTTGACCAGGGTGACTCTGATCTCCTCAGCTTCACCGAGGCATCGGCTTGAAGTTGAAAAGGCATACCTATGCTAACCATGACCATGTATGATTATATGGCAATACATGAAATGCAATCATACCCAACCCTCGATTCCTTCGTGAGCTGCTTGATATCGTCGGTGCGTTCCATTTCTATTGGGCTGGGCTGTGTTTTCCGGACCTCTGTTTCTGTCTCGCTTCACGGCTTGCCTCTTATTCACTACAATGCCTTGAATCAATGGGCATTGGTTAGGGGAAATGGGGCAAAGATTAATTTCTCTCGTTCTTTTTACTATCTTGTGACGGCGTGGTCCGTTGTAGGATTTACGAACGAGCAGGGACATTTCCTACCGCCGCTCTCTCTTCTCGGTAGATGAAGAATTTTGTCAGTCGCTTGTTCCTCACCTTCAATACACCCAAATTATGGCCTTCGGTGCTGCGAACGCGGCATGGCTATGCTCTCTGCTCAGAAAACTGTGACGCGATCATGGACTGAATCCAAGCTCAGACCTATAGTGGGAGGCATCGAAACTGCCGATGACAGAACGCCCTCTCTTCATACATAGACAAGTCGACGACCATTCAACACTGCGATGAGAACTACTTAGTATAATTTGGCCCAGATAGAGGAGTTGGTGGTGCTTGGGGGCTCATACTCCTCCACTACTGGGATCACGCCATATATCCTAAAGAGCCTGGCGATCTCCGACTCCTTCCAGTCGTGGCGTTGGCTCGTGCGCGCAAGTACGACTGCGGTATCACGATCCTTATCTGCAGTCGAATAGGCAGTTGGGAAGAAAGCCACAAGATGTGGTGGGAAATTGACGTACTTTGCAGATGCCAAGCGTCTATTCCTACGTTAGCTTCCAGGAAGACCCTCACACAATTAGCACGCCCCCTTCGGCATGCGGAATGAAGAGCGGTGTCGCCTAATGTGTCACCTAAGATACGATTTCTATGGTCAATTGCCAGGAACAGCTTGGTGCAGATAGGGAAAGAGCCACATACTTCTGAGGTCGTGACGGGCTCCTTTCCTGACAAGGAGTTCTGTGCACTCGGAAAATCCGCTGTCGCAAGCATAGTGGAGAGGCGTATATCCACCACTATCTATCATAGTCAAGAGAAGGGTTGTGAACGTGGTGTATGGAGATTGTTCGTAGATGGTGTACCTTTGTAGTTCAGATCTGCACCGTGGTCGAGGAGGAGGGCCACTAGATCAACTCTGTCATGTTATTGCCCGCAGGCTCTGTGAAGAGCTGTTTGTTGTAACATGCCACCTAAAGCCGTCAGCGCCAGCGGGGGACTTCCAAAATTACTGCGGGCGGCGAACCTTTAGCATCTGGGAGTGCGCCCTTGTCCAATAACAACCGGATCACATCTAGGTCGCAAGAGTCTTTCGCGCATGCTGCATCAAGCGCCGCCCCATAGTCCCTTTCTGGAACGTTCCGTTTGTCTCTGTCACACCGCATCGATGTAGAAGTGAAATTACACACCGGCAAACTGCGCATTGACATCGACCCCCGCCCTTATGAGGTCTTGCACCAGTCTCCAGTCTTCGGCTGAGGTCGCCACCTCGAGGGGTGTCATTTCATCTGAGTTTATGGCGCCCCATTTCAGCTCAACGCCCAGAGAATATGTGATCATCTTCACACTGACCTGCAATTGGCCTGTCAAAATTGAGATTGACTTTTGCGGTGAGTAGGGTTCGAATGGTGTTACAGTCACTGGCGATGATTGCCTCATCGAGAGCTATGAAGCAGTTCAACGAGGACAAGCATCAGCACTGGGGCGAGCCAGCTGGAGGCGGAATGCGGAGCTACCATTTTCTAGGATCTGACGATCTGCACCTGCCTGACACCACCGAGAGACCTCGGGCGGATCCCTCCTGCTGATAGCCCTGTTCAGTTCCTCATTTAATTTCGTCTGGATTTCATGCCGCCTTCGCACTATCGCTTCTCCAAGGTCTCGTAACGGTATGAAGATGAGAATCATAGCAAGGATTTGTCCGAATCCCCACTCGGATTCGTCTGCACGTAGGCGGTCCTGCTTGTGCCGATTTCGTCGCAGGGTAAGCTCGATATTCGCGATGATTATTGCATCAGTTGCCAGAAGCACACCCAGGCCTATGCATACTGGGATGACTTGTCGAAATTTTGCAAGTCGATACATCAATCCGCTTTCTCGTCGTTGTGGGTTCGGGTGATTAGGCAGTGCTTGCGAGACCGGCGATTCCGAATGAGCGGGCGAGTTTTGGAGGACATGCGTTGTCCGCGGTAGGGAAGGTTCAATGGAGATACGGGCGTGAACTAGGCAGTATATGCAGAGAAACACAACCACAGGTAGGAGGAGGTTGAGCCCAGGAATGATGAAGAGCGAATAGAGCACGAGGGAGAAGACACGGAGGACCTCCTTCCCGAACGGAACGGGAACCATGAGGATTGCTAATTCAGCAAGTTCGACTGAGCATCTCGAGTCCAAGTCCACACCAAAGGACCGGGGATTGCTCCAGAGCCAGATTCCAAGCACAGCCATAAGGGTGAGGTGAATAGAGCCAAAGACGAGAGTTATGCGCTTGGAGAGACCTCTGAAGGCGCTATTCGCTGGGACCGAACGAGGGCCTGATTCACAATAAGAAGACGACCTCGCAGCAGCGACGTAGTCACACACCTCGCCTAGCTTTCGATCCTAGCACGAAGGCGGATTCAATAGCATGAAACAGGCGGATAAGCAGATGCTGACCTTCAGAAACTTGTAAGATCTGCTTAGACTTTCCTACAATATGTGCTATCCAAGCGGACATCTTCGGTTGGATGCCGGTGGTCCCTTGCGCTTTGTGCTGGACATAGAGAAAAAAATATACAAAAACGGTGGTGTTGTTAATCCAGCTGAGATTTAGAATAATACTTGCGTGGTAGCTGGCGAGACCTCCGGTAGTGGCTTGGACCATGCACGAGATGAGGATTGCGAAAGCAAGGAACAGATTAGTAGTGGAGAATCCGTCTGCGACGTCAAGCCCGTATTCGGAGACCCTTCCATCCCAGAGGGCCCATATGGCCGGGACGAAGCTGAGGATGATTTGAATGTAGATGGCGATGCGAACCCCAATGCCTGCGATGTCCGGGTTCGAAGGTATGGAGCAGCTGTCGGGCATTACTGGTCGATGTCGGTGGGCCAGTATAGTAAGGTACAGGCGGAAAGCGCTGGAAATGCAATGCCAGCTTGCTTATGTACGTTGTCTACAGCTTCTGGACAGCCATAGGGTTATGATTGGAAGTGGGCGGGACGCATCCAACCTCATTGAGAGTGTGCCAAAGGTCTGGTGCCCTGAGCTACACGGCGTTGGTACCGCAAAGATGGGGACTCAGTGCTTCGAGTGGAAATTCCATAATGATGCAGAGGATGTGAGCTTTCGATGTCTGGGTGGTCTGGAGACTGATGACTGGCAGCAGTGGAGGTCAAGTGTAGAACTGTCAGGGGCTGCCGGTGTCACGCTCAGACGCGCTGTCACACTTGTGTCACACATCACGAGAACGCGAACTTGTCACGCTCGTGGCTGTTGGTCCCAACGAGACGCTGCTCAGTGCTTACTGCGTCGCGCGACGCTCGGTCGCTTCAGATCCTGGCTGGCTCAAGCTGTCCCATTCCTTCGCGTCTGCGCGCATATCTTGCTTAATTGGACTACTCTACCTTCGCTATCCCCATACCCTCCACCTCCATACCCTCTCTCCCCCGCACCTCCTGCTCCTCCACCGAGCAAGTTATCTTGACTCCCCGCGGGCATCCCATACGCACTCGGGATCGTCAACATCTGCCCGCCATGTCCACCCTGGGACGTATGGTTTCCCCACTCCGTCGTCGCATCATCTCCCTCATACCCCTCATACGCACCCGTATCGTGCCCATCCACAGTTCCCCCAGCGACGCTAGCGCCTCCTAAACCGCCCTTCTCCGCAGCCCGAACGTGGTCCTCGACGCTCTTCCACGCATCATACGTCAACCACACCCTCCCTCCTTCCCCCTCTCCCGCTGCTGACGCCCCTCCAAGACTCAAACTAACACTCAAACTCCTCCTCCTTCCTCCCCCTTCTCCCTCTCCTGCTACTCCCTTCTCCCCACGACCATCTGTCCCATCACCACCCAAAGCTAAGGAAATTGACTTCAACTCCCTCGCCTTCCTCTCCACATACACATAATCCACACCCTCTCTCCACCCCTCGCTCCTCGCACACTGCCTAACCCTCTCCCCCTCCGTCCCCCTCATCCTCCCTACATACCGCTTACAAAACGCCCTCCCATCGATGGCGACCGTCCAGTCACCCTTGAGCGTGGGGTGCGGAGTGGGGAGGGGTGAAACGCGCTTGACGATCTCGGAGAGTCCGAGAGACTTGAGTTGAGCTTTCACTCGGCGCTTGTCAAAGGAGTTCGGAGAGCCGGAGTCGTTAGGGCGAATATGGTGCAAGACGAACAGACTCGTCCCGGGACTCTTGATATCCTTTCCTCCCGCATTTCCTCCTTCCTCGCCTCCATCCTCTCCTTCGGCATCCCCGAACCCAGCGAACGGATTCCCAGCACCAACGACGTCCTTAAGCGCATCCAACTCCCCTACCTTCACGGGACACATGACGCTCCCAAGCACACTCGTCACCTCACTCACACTCTGCCCTATCTGCGCACACACCCCCGTAGATCCTCCCGGGATCCATCCGTGGGTGTACATATCCCCTCTCCTCCAGTTCCCTAACCACTTCTTCCGCCTTCTTCGTAATCTCATGCTCACTGACGCCTTGTTTACGCAGAGTGGCACCAAGGGAACCTTCACGGTAGACGTCCGAGCTGAAGACAAGCGACGCCGAACGCATGGGGCGCGCGGAGGATACTTGCGCTGAGACAACCATCGTCGGGTCTTGCGCATGTCGTTCAGTCGCCAGTCCGGGTCCCGACACGAGCTTGGCGATGAACGGATCTGAAGAAGACCGGAGAAGGGTAACGAACGACGCATCCAATAAATCCGCGTCCTTCTCCACGAACGACTGGGCAGTATATGTAACGGGCCCAGCGAAGTGCTGCACCGTAAAACTGGTCGACGTCGCTCCACCTCCTAGGGTCGCCATATGATGCGAGTTCGAGAGGCGGTGAGACGAGGACGGGGACAGCACGGAATCGCGTTCGAGTTGGAATACGGACGAGTAGGCAGAGCCGACGCGGTCGCCCATCTCCTTCACGAGGTCCGCATCGCGCGTTTCGATAGCCTTGCTCTTGAACGCACTGCTCGCTTTCCCGATCACACCCATAACGCCTCCCAGTTTCCGCGAGTGGTCGACGGGACCCCTAAGCATCTCCACTGTGCTCCCACTATGCACAAGGAGCTCCTCCCCGCCCAGTCCCACATTCAAAGCGTCGGGGGTGTTCAGGCCAGAAGCGACGATGTCCGCGGAAAGAACGGAGGTGAGACCGACGGAGGGCGAGAATGTGTGCGTGAGGACAAAGTCGTTCAGCACCTCTTCGCAGAAGTTCGTCGTGAATTCTTCGAAGGCGTTGACGCCGAAGGGAGAGACGAAAGGGTTCATGCCTGTAGCGTGGGGATTAGCATCGATTCGTAAGATCATTTGACATGACAAAGGGGGGAAGCGGCGCGCGGGGAAAGCGGCGAAGGGGAGCTCGGAGAGAAGAGGATAAGGGTGGGTTATCCCTCCCGCTGTCGTCCTGCACGCGATGCAGAATATGATACCGCTGTGTTTGCGTCGGCGAGAAACCGACAGCCCAGAAGGGAACCAAACACGTCGATCACGGTCGGGGGTTCTGACGCCAACTTCGACCCTCATGAGATCGACCCAGGAAGAGAGGGTGGGACAGGACGAAACGGAGGAACGAAGAGGGGGAGAACGAAAACAACCAAGAAGAGAAACACGAACCCGACAAACTCATCGAGTTAGTTCCCAGTGCACCCCTCGTCACAAAGCCAGCCTGATCCCACAAAAACACCGGAATCGTTGCTCCCATCCCCGTAGCCCCACCCGCGCCTGCACTCCCACTGGGGGGAGAGTAACCGGTGGTTGCACGTCTCCACGACGTAGGCGAAGAGAATGGCGTAGAGATCCCGCAAGCATCGCTCCCTTTGCGCCTCGGCTTGCTCCCGGTCGAGTATCACGCTAACGAGTTCTTTTCTGACGTATCTTGTCCTGTTGGTGAGTACGTTCTGGAGATCTTCGGCACCCGCGCTGAGTGTTGACGACGTCGAACTTGCACTCGGGTCCAACCCGAGTAACCGCGCAATCGTCTCCAGAACCTCCGGGTTGGTGACGAAAGCCTGCTCGTCATGCTGCGCTTTGCCTTCGCCTTCATACCCAAACTGCAGGTTCGAGAGGTGCAGGATGGACACGAGGACGGTGAAGATCGACTGGAGATGCTTCGGCTTGAAGCCCATCGTCGCTAGTGCCGCCCTAACCTCCCCTAACATGACACCGTCGTCGCTAAACGGCCCACTCGGCAGCCTGTAGCACCCGCTACTCGCCAGCAGCGCATATTCCGATGGGTCGTCCAAAGCGAAGAAGTCCCGCTCCTGTGGCGTAGCGCCTGACAAGAGCTGGTAGAAGATATGGAACGTCCGCTCTTCGTGGCCTAGCTTTCCGAGCCGAGACTTGTCGAGGTTGTACGTCAGAGCTTTCGCCCCAGCGATCCGTCCCTCCCTTCCCCCGCTTGATGACCCACTGTGGAAATGCAACTCGAGTAACCGCGAGTGCTTCGACGCATCCGGGTTCTGCGGTGTCTTTGCATGCCCAAAGCTCGACAGAATCGTCAGCAGAGCCTTGACTTGCGACGCCGTGTGCAGTTCACGCTTGGAGTGCGCCGAGAGCCGCAGAAGGTGCGCCGTTAGCAGCGACATTGAGTGTGATTTGCCCGAGGCGGTGATTCCTCTAGAGATCAGGCCAGACTCGTCAGCGACCCTGTAACAGAAAGAACGTATGAATGACCGCACCTGGCGACGACGGCCTGCGCCTCCTTTTTCCGCCTCATGAGCAGATATACCTTTGAGGCTACATCGTATAAATGTGGTTGAATACCCTCCCCGTTCCTCCCATTGGTATCTTTGTAGCATTTCTCCTCATATTCCCTCGCACTTTCTTCATTTACGTTCCCAAGGACCTTGTATGGATTGACGACAACCAGGTGGTTCGAGCCCACTCGAGTGTACGGCAGGTCACCCCGGAACCTGGCTTGGAGAACAGACAGCAGGGCATCGTCGGTAGGATAGATCGCCGTCGACGTTGACGACGTCGAGGGGTGAGAGACTAGGTCGAGGAGCTCGCCGGACGTCGCAGCCTGCTTCGATGATGCCGTCGCCATCGTCGTCGACGTTGCCTAGTCGCTGTGCAGGTAGAGTCCAGCCAACGAGAGAGCTTCCTGGACTGGGGACGTGGATGATGGTGGTGAGGTCGTTTCGCTGCGGTCAGGCAGGCCCGCCAGCAACGCCGACCCAAAATTGCAATTTGTTCTCACGGTGGTGATCGCACGGCCCGCTTACCGACAGCCGAGCATGCCGACCGAAGGAGACCCTAACCCCTGTCCACAAAGTAGAATAGCCCTCACAGGGCGTCTCCTCTCTTCTTTACTTCGTTTCCTTGCCGCTGCCTAAGCTCGCTGAGCTAGACCCTCTGCTGTGATCTAATAGTAGCTCCGACCTTGCTGGGATGGACTACCATCGCACCATCCTCCTGGTTAACGCCGACAGGTGACAGAAATCCGTAACATAGCCTTACGCTACGCATCCATTCATCGATCAGGTATCGGCGACACATCTCCGTCTATGTCTCGATGAAATCCGCTTATTTGCGCAACAGTGAACCCTTTCACTATTCGCGACAAGCCACGGCCACTCCTTACCCACCCACCCAGTTGAATTCCTTCCCAACCTCCGGGCTTTCTGAGATGGCTGTGCCATATTTGTCGGCTCGCAGATTGGGAAAAAATGCCCTGGGTGGATACCTAGGTCGTGGCTGGTGAATCCCGAGGCCAGATCTACTGAAACTCAGGTAGAATGTACGTACCCTCCTCTTTCTACTCTTCCTGTCTATCTCTAACCAGAAGCTGGTTGTACTCGGTTTGGCTTCGGGTGCAAACGACCAGTAACAGTTCATTGATTGACCTATCGGCGACGCCTCCCCGCTCTTTGCAGTATTCGGTTATCGACCGGTTACATTCTTCGGAATCGTAGACATAGGACGAAAGCATCGATCGCCACTGTCAAAGCACACTTCACACACACGCCCATCCACCATATATCGGCTCTTACCTTCGCGGCCTCCGAAACGGCTGTACCGCTCAGATACGGCTGGGGGTGTAGTCGCGGGTAGTGTAACGCAGAGCAAAGTGGGATCCCTAATCGAAGTCGAGAGGAAGGTCTGTCCATATCCACTTCGCCTCTCTTTCTCCAAATCAAACATCATGCTCATCACCATAACCTAGGCTTTCAGATTATTCAAACCACCTTCACCAAGACCTAACCTCGCATAGTCCTCGAAGCGACGAATTCCAAGCGATAGCCTCACCCGCCGAATTCCCTCACCTTTGATCTCTGCGCCCGTGGAACTGATCTTTTTATTGGTTCGAAGGCCAAGCTGGGCGGGTGTCGAGCGATTGTCACTTAGAGGAACGAAAAGGTCATCGGGATCCGAGTGGTGCGTACGTTTATTCCTCTGTTAAACCTCTTTATCTGACATGACGCTACGTTCAGCCCCACTCCACACTCACCCTTTCCTCCATGCATCTGTACGAGCTGATATATCAGCAACGCATTTCCGCTCGGTTCGTCAGTAGCGCGTACGGCGCCTTCCTCTCTACTCTAGGCACCCGGTACAAGCTCACTCGACTCCAGATACACCCAACCATGGAGTTCTCGAGCGTTACGATAGCGACCTTCCTTTACACACCCACCCACTTCAATTACCTCGAACCTTGGCGCGCCCAGTGATGGCTATGCCATGCCTGGGCGTTCGAAGGTGCTGGGGGATATAGAATGCGGGTGGATGTGTCATCGAGACTGGCGGCGCCTCGGAGCTGGATACGTCGATTCAAAAGGTAAGTACAGTCCTTTTTTCAGAATGTAGCGGATGGCACTCGCTCACCGTTGGTGGACAGACAGTCAATCGGCCATACATACAGGGTACTCCTCGGCCCTCCTAGACATCCTTCCTCCACATAACACTCATCTTGGCTCTCCTGTAACGCTGAATTCACACTCGAACTCGTCGTAGTGGTATTCTCACAGTTCTCCTCTCGTCCGTACATTCATGCCACTTTCGTCCTCCAGGTTCCACGTCGGGAAAAGGGACGAGAAACAGGACAAACCACAGCCCAAGATTCTGCTCTGACCCCAATCCGTGACGGATATGACGAATACCGAGATACAACGGCACCCACCCGTCAAGCAATCGCCTACAGCATCCTGTACTTTACGGTCCCCCACGCATCCGATCGGATTCCACTCGGAATCCGGTTTTCCGCGCGGAATCCGCTCGGATTCCGCGCGTACACAGATCGAATAGTAAAAACTTGTATATTCCGCCCAGAATCCAGGTGGATTCCAAGCGGTCGCTGATGGATTCCGAGTGGAACCCACCTGGACCTACAACTACATACATATACGTTGCGATAAATGAAATATACCGTATACGACACAGGGAAAGTGAGGGGTAGTGTGTAAGATGGAAGTAAACCAGTAGCAAAGGTTGATTGTTTGATACGAATTCGCGAGGGCAACACGGGGGAAGGGCAGTCGAGAGCCGCAAGAGGGAGCGAGGTCGGAGCGAGGCGTTGTTAAGAGCATGAGATTGGTGGTGGCAAGATGATTGGGGCGAGGCCGCGAGAGTGCAACAAGGCTGGAGATTTCGGAAGCGGTATGGGAAGGCTGTCGGAGATGAGCGGTTTTGGGGATGCGATGGAATACTTGGGAATACTTGAAAGGAATTCGGCTCGTATAAACGTCGTTACGGGGTTGCATGGCTCTAAGAAAGTTGGTCAGTCACTAACGTTGCAGACCTAGAGCAGGCTGCACAAGGCAGCATGCGAGAACAGGGCAGCACGAGGTTCGACGTACCAATGATGACGTGGCGGTCGCCCAGTCGTGACCCCGAAGACGAGAGTGCACCATAGAGGCAAAATAGTAGTTGGAAAACACCAGATATCTTAAAGGGAGCACCATCAGTAAAAACCCTGGGTCGCTACCTCGGCATACCATGAGTGGTGCGACGAGGCAGACCAATACAATAATGGGATGGTAGCGGCCATGTACCTATCACAATGTCGTGGGATGTTAGGAAACATACCGCAATGGCAAAGGGGGCCGTACTCATCACACTATGGGGAGGGTATGATAGGTTAGCGGCCAAAATGGTATGCGATGGTGACGTGCATGCCAATATGGCATGCGATGGTGACGCGCATGACTCGTCAATATGGTGTATCATGGTCAGCCACTGGCCAGGATGGGGGGTGAGGACTTCATGAAGGAGGGATAGAGGTTGTATATTGTTCGAGAATAACCTGTCAACCTTTGCTTATACGGAGTAGGAGCTACACAACTCTTGCGTGCCTTAAGGAAGTGGATGAACGTGCGCGTCCTGTCCTCGGCAATTCCCGCGGCGTGACGTCACGCGTCACACATGGGAACGCGCTGCGGTCTCGCACTTCTTGCTTTCCTTCCCCCACCATCTCCTCCGCTTTCCACCGCCAGAACGCCTCATCGACGGTGATTTCCCCAAAACGCCTAATATACCCTGCATATATTACCTCCTAGCGTCGCCTCGGCACATCTTTCTTGAGATCGCCTTGCCGTAGCACGTAGAATGAAGAGATTATGAATAGATGGGGAGAACGAAATGGGATGAGTCGAAAGGTACGTGTCACCGTCCGACTCTATCGAATGTGGGCCCTCACATATCTTTATGGCCCCGATAATGACATCTTCGGTAGCACATCGTTGAGTAGCGTCCAAAATCTAGCAAGTTCGACGCGTCGTTCGCCCAATTAGTGAGTTTGGGAAGATTCACCTTACCGTATCCGGACACTAATATCTCTTTCGCAGATTAGCTTGGCACGTAAGTGCCAATGTCCGTGTTTTCCTCATACATTACCCCTCCCTTGCGACGCTGTTCCATCCTGCTCCTACTGCGTGAGAGTCCGCTCGCTCCATCGTAGCTGTACATCTGTGATATGTAGTTTATCAAGATAATGCTCATTCGCTTTGTCGATGGAATGTGGGGGAAACCCCTAACCTATCCATGCCTGGCAGTGGAGTATGCGGGACCACACCCAAGCCGTGATAACACGCTTCGCCATCTCGCACTCTTGTTCCCATCTCATACCATACTGGGTTGAGCGTACCATCCTCGCCATCTCATACCATCTTACCCATATTGGCGCATATGTTCGCAATTCAGCCCCTGGTGGTACACCACCATTATGGCGTTTATATTATTGGATGGCCGGTATTGTATTCAATGTTAAGCTAGGTAGCGGGACCTGTTTTTTGCTGATGACAACGGGGGTGTTCAGGTCGCAAGTCGTAGTAAGCGGTGGGGCGGAGCAGGCGATGTGGGAGGAGGCAAGTCGTGCGGCTCAAAGGATTCCCACCATGAGAGCCTACATCACGGTTTGTTACGGGCAAAAGGCGGTTTATATACTCTTGTTTTAGCGTCAGAACAAATGGATCAGTAGTGCAGTGGTATTGCTCGATGGAAGGCTTTTTGCGCGAAGTCCCGGGTTCGAGCCTGGGGCAGATGCGCCTTTTTCGCTCGTTATCTCACATCCAAGGACGGAATCCAAGCGGAGGTTCCGACCTGGAATCCAAACGGTGCTCCTCTGGAATCCACCTGGAAGACAAGCTTTGTTGGCAGGCAGCCCAACTGGCGGCACGGACTCCGACCGGATTCCACTTGCAAGGTATGGTGCCTTCTCTTAGGCAACTACCGTGTGGAACCTCCACAGGAGTCCGCACGGAATCCGGCAATCCGAGCGGATTCCGCGCGGAACATGTGGGGGAGCGCAAAGTCCTCACAGCATCTCTGAGCACGCATGACGAATACCGAGATACAACGGCACCCACCCCGTAAGCACCCCTTGGATCTCTGAACCAGTGGAGGTGGACTGTCCACCTATGCGTGCTCAGAGATGCTGTAGGCGTTTGCTTGACGGGTGGGTGTCGAATCCCTGGACGACGATGCACCCAAAGAGGAGGGGTAATCGAACGATCCATATCCAGGCAATGCGTTCGTTCGATTCTCAGTTGAGATTTATCGTGATTCTGACCTCGCGTTAGACACTGAGAACGTTGCTTCATGCCAATTAGCGATCTGTCGACTCATTGGAGATATTTTTGCACTCAATAGCTCTCACAGCAGCTCGGTCGCTCGTGCCCTCGCGAAGTCAACTCGATCTTGCAATGAGATGACCGCGGTACTTGCATGACGACCACGCTGACCAAGTTCCGAGACTTCCAGCCTTCGTACATTTGGAGATGGTGATGCCACCTCTGTAGGTTCAGCGACTATCAGCGCATGGAAGGGAAGGTGCTGAAGTTCCGCCCTCCAAGCAAGACATTCTTCTGCGGTTCAACCTTTTCGAGAAGCGGGTATATCGTTTTCGGAAGAGGGAGAATCATTTAGATTATTCTGGCTCGGGTAATTCGAAGTAGTTCTTCTTCGTCCCGGAGACCTCGTATCTTCATGAACGCTACTCAAGACTCAACTGCACTTGTGCTGCCCTAACCCGGTACGTTCGATTTAGATCGCAATTTGCCAACCCCAGCACCGCGTCTCCACTCATCCGTTCCGTTCTGCCAGGTTACGGGTCTCACACCCAAACCATCGACGATGCGAGTAGGGTCTGCTTGAGCTGCAGGAGTACAACACGATGAAAGGGATGTGGTGGGCGACTACCGAACCCCGCGTCAATGTATCAGAACGCTGGAAGCGAGGAAGGTAGTATTGGGCATCGATTTTCTGGACATTCGCCTAGCAAGCTACGTTGGTGTTGTCAGTTGTACTAGCATCGTCATGGCGCTACCTGGAATGCGAGTTATTCAGTAGCAATTCGCTGGTGATGCAGGGGAAGATAAGTATGTGCAAACTGAAAGCGCTCGGCGCGCTTTGGGGAGCCTCTTCCGCTGAGTGGTTGTTACTCGGGATGTACTCGGAAAGGTCCTAGGGTCTAGATAGGATACATGCCTACACGAGGCAATGCCTGTGGAAGTGCTGTAAAAGTTAGCGCCCATCTATCGCACCTGCTGGCCTATACAAGGCACTTGCGGGAAGGTGCTGTGCATCTTGGCACTCTGGTATCATTTCGCCTCCCCTTCCCCCCTTTCTCACACCTCCCCTTACCATCGCACTCCCCCATGCAACATTGAAGTCCACAGACGAGACACTCACACCCATTACAAGAACAGCAATGAAGCCCGCTCTAAAGCGAGCAGTGTCTGTTTTCAGGATACAAACGCGGGACAATGAACCAGCCGCTGACGAAGCAGAGGAGAAGGCCAAGAAGCGACTTCGGTTTAGGTTTAGTAGGCTCACAGCAGGTGTGCATCCAATTTCATCGAATGGGAGGCTCGAAACCCATCAACTGGCTCACTAGGATCTGCTCCTGTAACACATGTCCAGGCCTCATCGATCGGTGGAGAAAGTTTGGTCGATAATACGCATGCCGAACACGACGGCTTTTTGAAATCTCCAAGCACAGAAGAAGAGCCAGCGGCTGCTGCTGCTGCTGCTTCGGTCAAAATCGACGATCAGGCCTCTTCGCTTCCACCTGTACCATTGCCACCAAGGTCCAAGTTGAATTACTTCTCAGGGGCCCAAAACGCCCGAGTAGGGACTTTCGAAGCTGTGACAGCGGGAGGGGACGTGCTGAGGAGCACTCAATTCGTCTTTAACGGTCCCATAATCTCATTTGGTACGTCTTTAAGCTATCATCGACTATTGCCTGCTGAACTGACTTTCTCGATCCCACTCCTTTCTATTGGACGGGAAATAAATTATGTTATCATCAATTCATAGGCCGTTTGGCGGGGCAGGGGAAAGTGGCCGATCCCAGGAGGTTGGCCCAGCGCTGTCTGGGGTGCTATATACCTCGGCCCTTTTTTTTTTGACACTCCGTTCTAGGTTTCATGGAACCTTAGCAGTGGACGCCAACGGTCTGACGGTGGCGGGGACGCAGTGATCCGTCGACACACTTAGAAGTTAAACAGCCTGTAAAATACTATGCCACGACAGTCCGTTTCATGTAAAATAGCCAAGCTATCCGTTCCTTTATTAGAGATGGAGTCTAGCGCTACTCCATCTCAAGTTATTCCATCCAGGTCCGCTGGAACCCGACTCACTCACCTGGCCAAGGTCTGGAATATATCTCACCTTGTCCTCTGCTCTTATCTTCAATGGTTTATGCTCTCTCAGACGACCTCATCGAACTCGCAATAGAGGAAGTGTCACAATCTTTGGGAGAAAGAAGCGATCAGAACCTGGTTTCGTGCTGCCTAGCATCTAGGTCTTTCGTTCGACCTAGCCACTGACGAGGCAGGACGAGAGAGTCGGTCAGGGTGATAAGCGTGGTGCCAAAATCGAAATACATTCGCACGCCCGCGATCTCATCAACGTCCTCCGTCTCAGCTGTCGTCTCCCCCTCCCAGCGCCCACTCACTTTATGAAGATGACGCAAACACAAAGGCATGGGCGTCTATTCCACCGCTTCACGCACCCAGGAAGCGTCGACTGCGTCCCTCAATTACAGCCAAGGACGCCTACTGATGATTACCGAGCCCCTGTCCGCAGACGACCTCCGAGCGCCTCCATCGTCACTCCCTCTCCTTCGACGCCTGAAACTACGCCGTGCACTGAGAATCATTAATGCCCTCACCTATAGCACGAGGTCTACAGCCTCCTTTGAACGTACGCCTTTTGAATTCACGCTAATCATAGGTACGCTACCACTCGCGCCGCCCTCCTCCCAACCTGACGGAGTAATGATATGCTTAGCCCCATGCTATAGCGTCTTGAACCCGCGTACGCAGATGTCTCCCTATTGCTATCTCCTCCATATTGCAGTCAAGACTCGGCTCCAAACGCCGTTCTCCCTACGCCTCGACGCCCTCACCATCCTCGACTACGGCGGCGTCAAAGCTTCGATACCACCTGTCGTCGCCACGGCTTCTCTCACAAGTCGAAGGGATCCGGAAAGTCGAAGCTTCCTCTGGCTGATATGCAGATACGCCTTCGCCCGTCGTACCGCCCAAGAGTCGACGTTGATTTTGTAGATGACAGGCGGTTATACCCAGCTTTAGCGGCTATTCATCTATCGGCCCTATATCGGCAACGACTCAAGCACCTCCTTCCACGTCCTTTTGCCTACGAATCCAGCACATTTGCACAACACATCGTCCACGAATTGCGACGACTCCTTGGAGCCACCCCTTCCCCTACGCCCACCCACTTCTGTTCTGTTTCTCTTTTCGCACTCCTGGAAGCGGTGGTGCCGCCCCGAAGGGCCCGAAAATGGGAAAGGAAAACAATAAGGGGTGCGTGGATCGGTCGTGGATGCGAAAGTAGAAGTAGTCGCGGCTGGTCAACACCCCGAGCAAGGTGGTACCGGTACAAATACCAAAGACGGTGGGGGCCTTCGTCGGTGCGCTTCGTCGTCCTCTTTTCGGAATCCATCTTACTTATTTCCGCTCTCTTAGACAAACGCTGGGCGGTTCTCGCCAAGATGCCGTATGCCTTAACTCCGGCGAGTGTCAAGCTCACTCGAAACAGCTGTAAACCACAACCACCCGAGTACCTCAACGAAGGAGATCTCTGGCGCTTCAGTACCGGATTCTCCGCTTCCGTAGGTACAGAGATCGCTTCGGAGCTTCGAATCGGGTGGATATTGAGGTGATCAGGATGGTATCCGGAATGGATGGGAAGGTTCCCCAACGGTAAGTGCGATCGTTCCTCGACCGGGCGCTTCAGAATCCATACTATCCCGAGACTGACGTACTCGTAGGTCTATACTCAGCCTGACTCCCATATAATTATACATGCATCGCCTTACCAGCAACGCCTGCCCGCCCTTGACGCCCTCCAACATGCCTCGGTCATGCTCAACTCAGCTATCAGATATCAAGAGTGTCGACCGTAACCACACGCCAGTCCCTTTCGCTAACACTCATACCCACCCCCTTTCTGTTCCTTCCAACCTCCGTGCTTCCCGATGCAGCTGTGCCGCTTCGAGGGGTTCGAAGGTTTGGAAAGAAAACAAAAGTGTGGGTGGATGTGCTGTCGTAGGTGGTAGCCCGGGCGAAGAGGTATCTGAGCGATGCTGGGTTGGTACGCTTGACATCCCACTCCCCCGTAATCATCATCCATACTCATTATCGACCTTAGGCACCCCAGATCAATTCGCCCTCAGTTCTCCCTCTATCTGGCGTGACCCAAAGTCGTAATAGAAACGACGGATTCCAACTGACCACTTCACCCACTCGCGTTCCCCGTCTTCGATCTCTGCGTCTATGGAACTGAGTATCTCATTTTCGTGGGTTCGGAGATCGTCACTGATGGAAAACGGTGGTGGGTGTTGAAAGCTCGCCCGGGGATTCCTACTTGGAGGGACGAAGGGTCATTGGAAGCCAAGCGGTGCGTGCGTAGTTTCGTTTCCTCAGTCGGTAGCTATCGCGACCCCAAGACTGACGCGGTACGAACCTAGTTTTACCCCTCTTTACCGAAGCGCCTGTACAACTCGCTAGATGATTCTCACTTGTTCGCCCTTTGCCTCCAATGCCACCCGCACTCCTCTATCATGCCTACCTTCGCACTTTCAGACATGGATGCGCACCGTCATGTCGGGCGGCTCGAAGGTCAGAATATTTGAGGAACACGGGTGGACGTGCTGTCGAGGGCAGGGGGTTTCATCGAATGGAGGAAGGATGTTGGGTAGTGGCCGAGAGGACGTGGGTAGGTACAGTACGTTAGCTAGCCCTCCCTATCCGGCTTCATCGTCCTCAGACTCGGATTTTAGGCATCCCAGGTTGCAATATGTCCTCGAACTCGTCTCGGCCTCGAGTCTTTCCCGCCATGTCGGACTCCTTGCGACAGCTGCGACACCCAGTGGAAGACCCCTCCCGATCTTCGCCCCTTCACAACCGGATTTTCCGGTTTTGCAAGTTTAGGGACCTTCAGGAGTGGTGGATTCCGTGGGGGTCGAATCCCTGGATCATTGCTCCTTGGGGAGCGAACGATACTCTTTCATCAGCCAAGGTGTGTGTCTGTCATTCTGGCGACAGCTGGTGGATACTGACTTCGTGCACATGCGATACCGAGCCTCCCAGCAAACCTTGCTCATGCGTGACGCTTACTTCGAGCGCGATTCGAGACCGCCCATTCCTCACACCCACCTACCCGCTCTCCCTAGCTCGTACCTTTGTGCTTCCAAATACAGCTGTGCCGTTTTGTCGGCTCAAAGGTCGTGAGTGGTCGAGTAGTGGGTGGGTGGTGTAGAGAATCGTTCAAGGCCACAACGGCGAACACACCCACCCGGATACCTCTCCTCGGATCTCCACGTCTTCCGAACTGGATATTCCATCTCAGTGGGTTTGGAGATAAGGGAAGAAGCAGTCCTGGGTGGGTGCTGAGACCTCGGATGGCGAGGCGCTCGGGGGTGGAGATATATTGAATAACACCCCAGCGATGCGTGCGTACAGCCTGACGTTGTTGATTAACTGTTCTGGTGCCGACATTGGTTTCATTGTGGTCAAGAATTACTGACTCTATGTATCTCATAAATATATTCAACATTGTGTCAACTCGTGGATCTGCGTTTTTGGACCGGGTAAGGAAAAGAGAGGAGATGCGTACAGGCAGGGGCGGCCGGGCTAGAAGCGATTCGAGTTAAGATGACCAGATGAAAGCCCATACAGAATTTCCGGGGGATGTAGCCAGAAAGACCCAGGGATGGGTTACCGGCAAAGTGTGAATGCTTACTGTGGCCCCCCGGTGAAGCACCAAATTTCCGTCGGATGCACCACCACCACCACGAATTTCTCAAGTGGAAGGGTGCTACGAAGGGTCTCTGGTACTCAAACAATCCAAGGCTCTGGAGTCTTCAGAGTCCTTTCGTCGTTCTCTCGAGGCGTCGTGCGACACAAACTCAGACAAAACAAATGAAGTTCAGCTGCGCAAGCGATGTACAGCGGAGTAGAAGATGTCTACAGTGTCAGGTTTAGCAATGTGTAGGATACTGGGGTTTCTGATGTCTAATTGTGACCGCTACGGGGCTCAGAGCATCTGATGCTGGTATGGGCGACGAGCCAAAGGAGTGCTTCGGCGTCGTCGATTTCATCAACATATCGTCGCAATTGTTGGTTCAGCTCGTGAGCGATGTACGTCTGGGGATGCTATACGGTGGCACGATGAGGTCGACACTGGGGATACAGCGAGCAAGCCTTACCGTGAGGATTGAGGCCGCAAATTCGGCGGTCAGCACCCCCTTGATGACCTCCTCCTGGGAGCGGGACTTCTGATACAACAAAATGATGGTCAGTAAAGTTGAAGGAATCCAAGATTGGACGTCGAACTGCACCTTAGAATCGACCATGTTTACTAAGGGTTAGTGGTGTCGAGACGAAAGGCGAAGATAGGAGTGCTATTGAAACGGGGCAAGTTTCAACGCTCGATCGCACACCCACTTTCGTAACGAGACACAGAATATGGAACGCTGGTCTCAGCCAGACCGTGCTGAGGATGCCAAAAATATCTTCCTTTTCGGGGAGAGAATTCGCTAGGAAAAGCAGGGTCCATTCTCACACAGCCCATAGTTGGGCGGAGTGCAATCCGGCCATGCGAAGCACTATGCACAATGCTCACCATGGTTCTTTTCGGCTTCTCCCGAACCTTGGCTGTGATTTGGGGCACGAAGCAAAGCCGTTTCTTCTTTCGGTCTCTGCGAGGGTCACGTGCAATTGGTCTCTTTTGGTATGCGCGAAACGAGTTAAACGAAGAGACAAAGGATGGAATTCGCATAAATTCCCGACGTTCTGCTTCTCTACTCTTCCTTCCTCTCTCCCCACGACCATCATCATTGGGTCAACCTCTCTCCACCCATCCTCTACCCGTGTATTCCATCATCATCATGCCTCGCAATAGCAGCCCGTCTGTTCGGTCCTCCGACAAGGAAAATGTAGGCCCAGTCAAAGCGGTCACATCCGAGTCTTCCAAAGTAGCTTTCGCCGAGGCTGGGTACAACAAAGCTGTCACCGTCTACGACGCTGACCCAGCTTTCAAAGTCCCTCCTGCAGTAAGCTTAATTTCTCTCAACTCTCGCTTTAGATCTGAAGATCTGACAATATCCGTAAAGGAATACCTGCAGGGGAGTCGCTACACCGCGCGCATTGCTCGCCTCGAGTACACTGGCGCCTGCGTTGAAAGGAAGGATGTTTGGAGGAATCGGGCAAAGCCTCGCATTGTGGAGTGCGTCCAGTGCGGAGCTGTGATTGACCTTGGGCCAATCAGTTTGGGGATGAGGGCTTACCTCGAGCACGCCGATATCCGCCACGGAAGTGCGAAGGCTCGCGATACTGAAGAGGTCACCGAAGATGAAGAGCGAAGTGATGGAGCTAACGACGATGAGGAGAGCGACGATGAGGGCGGAAGCGAGGAGGCGGAAGGGGGTGACGAGGAGGAAAGGAGCGACGAGGAAGACTCTTCCTCGGATGAAGAGGAGACCAAGGACGGGGATAGTGCCGAAGTCGGTTGCTCCGGTGACGAGGAAGAGTCCTCAGAGGAAGAGGATTAGTGTTTTAAATGCCTTTCATC
Source organism: Coprinellus aureogranulatus (assembly GCA_027627275.1). NCBI lineage: Eukaryota > Fungi > Basidiomycota > Agaricomycetes > Agaricales > Psathyrellaceae > Coprinellus > Coprinellus aureogranulatus. The sequence goes on from JANDKE010000027.1 coordinate 48,160, forward strand.
TCCGTTTTCATGTATCTTTTGCGTTCATATTTTCTTTCAATATCTTCTCTCTATCTCGCATGTAAACGATGTAACACTTGAATCGCGACTATTGTACTCCTCGACCCCAATCGTACTTGAATTCCCTTTCTTCCTCGTGAAACACACCAAGTTCAATCACTCTCGACATCTCCGTGTTCTCCTTGAGCTGAGTGCTCAGTGGTAAGTGAAATGATATCGGATTTCGTCAAAAGGGCGTACAGTAGGTCCAAGCCAGTTCCGCAGCACCCAGGGCGCCAGTTGAAGTCAGACTCAGAGATCCCTTGGTATCCCCTATCATTTGGCTTGAGATAATGAGTCTATATCTATGAAAGTACGAAACATAGACTCAGAAGCCGCTGGCCCTTTTGACATTACGGAAAACAAGCTGTAAACGACGTCCATTGCAAGAGGTTCCCAGTTTGAACGCAGTCGTTGCATCTCTCTCGGTTGTCTGAATCCATTTGGTTCCTTCTACATCTACTCCAACCATGTATGAAACTCTGTATTGAGCAGCACACTTAGAGCGTTTCACAGGGTGGGCGGGTTGAGGTCGGGTGTCGGGACGCCATAAGCGCCGCATTGCCAAATTTGGCGTGACTTGCGTTACAATGGGTGACGTTCGTCACGACCGACCTCTGCTTCCTCCTACCGTCTTGCCCTTGAATCGATGCGAAAAACTTGAATATATGAGCGCACAACGCAGAGCTTTACGTTTACGGACAGACAGCCAGCGTTTCTCGATCCAAGTCGAGCAATCCTGCCCACCAATGAGATTCGGTCACCTCCGCAGCGCCTCTCCCCATTCCTCGACTCTTCGTTTCACTTGGGCGTCCCTGTCATCAGATTCCGACGCCAAGGGTCGCGTGGTATAAGCTCCTTACTCTGAAGAAGCCTACGCGTTCATGTCAGTACTCCATCCGCTGTGGCATCCTCCCAATTGCGCTGATTGAGCTATGCAAAGGCTGCGCTATGTCCCATCGCCAAATCATCCCTTCTTGAGAGACCACTCTCTCCTCAACAACACCCCTATCTCTTTCAATGCTACCTCATCTCGAGACATCTCCCTTGGATACCCCAACTCAAGCTGGACGCTACCTGCCTTCCGCTATGCGAATTGGCCCGCGCCCCGTCATTCTTCCCGCACCGTTTCCTCATTTGCATCTGCCAGCCCTTCCGTCCCTCTCTCTCTCTCAAAGCGATATGCCGTTTCTTTAGGCTGCAACCGGGATGCTTGGTGTCAACGTAAAGGAACCTCATGGCGATCCTTCGACGCCGCCGCACTCTGGAATGGGTAGACATGGATGAAGAACGGCTCTCCCGTAAACTGTGTGCGTACTTTGCGAAGCTCGCGATTGCGCTTTATTGGCTTACACCATTCACCTTCCTCAGACTCCCTGGCCATTACTATGAACACATCGAATCACATCCATACGCTTCCGCCGAGGTTCACGTCCTGACGGTTGCATTTCTCGAAACTCGGCGTTGTGAGCTGTCGAGGGGAGCGAACATTCGGCTTACCCGTAGACAATGGATGGCTAGGATATCCGCAATGCTGTCTATACGAGATGCTTCCGATCTCCGTCCTGTGTTAGGGGGATGCGACTGAAGATGCAAGTTAGTGCATACGCGTCGAAGTCGTGCGACCTGGGTTCACTCTCTCCGAAGTCGACATTCCCTAACCCAAGTCAGGTCTTATTCCACCCATAGCTTTGGTGGCAAATCGCCAGCATTTCACCAATGGTCCTCTCACCCGGTTTATTCTACCAAAATAGTCGTGTTATCACTTCAAATGCAAGCTGTACAGAAGCAATTCACTCTTATGTAGGGGACGATATGGGCGAACTGAAAGCCCTCGGCGAGCATTGAAGAGCCTCCTCGGCAGAGTCCCAGGTGACCGCTACTCGGAAAGCAATCGGAAGGGTCCTAGGATGTAGGCGACATACCCGCTTACACGAGGCCATTGATTTGAATGTGCTGTAAAATAAGCGCCCATCTATCGCACCTGTTGGTTTACACGAGGCATCTGCGGGAAGGTGCTGTGCATCTTGGCACTCTGGTCTCGTTTTGCCTTCCTTTCCCTCCCCTTCTCACACCTCCTCTACCATCGCACTTCCCCATGCAACATTGAAATCCTCGGACTAGACCCTCACGCCCAGTACAAGAACAGCGATGAAGCCTGCGCTCAAGCGAGCTGCGGCAGTGGTCAGGAGACGACCACCGGCGACGGAACCGCCTGCTGAAGGAGGAGCGAAGAAAATCAAGGAACGACTGCGGTTGGCTTTGGTTAAGCTCAGAGCACGTACGTACGAGTCCGTTTGAACGTGAAATTGAGACTTATTTGCGGGAGTATAGGACGTGTTCCTTGGCCAAGCCCCGAGAGCTCATCGATTCCCGAAGGAAGTCTGGTTGATACCGCACCGGTCGGACACATCGATGTCTCCTCGCTGCTTACAAGCGTAGAAGGAGACCCTATAAGCGGTTCTGCTCGCTCCCCATCCAAAACTGAGAACTATCCGGGTGAATGTCGCTGCCAGAACTCAGAAACGCACAGAAGCGCTCTCGAAGATTGCTCCGTAGTGAGCTCAGATACGACAGTAACGCTCCCAACACCCTCACTGCTTCCGGTCGCACTACCACCAGTTTCAAACTCCAGTTTCCTCACAGGCGTCCAAAACGCCAGGGTCGGGACGCTTGAGGTGGCAACGGCTGGAAGGGACACAGTCAGGAATATTCAATTCATCTTTAACGGTCCCATAATCTCATTTGGTACGCTGTTCAATGCATATAGAGTATTTATCATCGTGCTGACTCTCATTGACCCTACTTTCGTTGATTGACGGAACTATATCATATTTTTAGGAGGGACTTGCAGAGAGCGAGGAAAAGTGGGCGATCTCGGAGTGCCCGGTTTGGTACTTGGGGTGTTATATACCACGGGCTTTTTTTTTTGACGCACCGTCCTAGGTTTCGTTCCGACGGAATGATGCTACCAAATCTGCTGACTAGCATGTAATTTCGGACATATACGGGTATTCCTTGGCGGCACTTACTAGTAGTACCCACAAAACGATTCATTTGAAAGAGTTCGCGAACCATCAGATGCATTCCGCACGCTACCAGAGCGCGAAAGCCAAATCAAAGCTGGATACAAACGTACAGCACGCTGATCGTTCCTACAGCCGAACTCGTTCTGAAATTGAATGAGCGGGGGTAACACGGTTGGGTATATGCAGAAGCGACAGTCTCGGCTGGCCTGCAACTAGGACGAATAGACGTGGAAACCTGCAGCACTCGAAAGGGTTATGCGTCTGGGTATTCCTACTCCCGTTCAACTATCTCAATTAGCGATGGTACTCCTCCGAACACCATCACAGTTCAATTCGGAGTGTCGATGAGCGGTTGATGGACGAAAGTGCCGTGCATTCTGGGAAAGTGGTGCTATTCTCGTTTGACCTTGCCTTGTTTGACTACATACTAAGCTTATGCACGCCCTCGAGGAGCCCACTTTCAGCGTTGATTGCGACCTCGAACTCCATATTATCGCCTTTATCCTGTCTCTGGTCTAAGGGGCCTTCCGTTGCTTGACCCTTGTCGACAGATGCCCAGATTGTCTCGACTTCGATGACTGCGAGTGCGAACCGCTGACCCGCTAGTGCACTGATGGCAGCGAAGCCAAACAAGCCAAACATCGTGCTTTGGCACGTCACAGCCCTTCGCCCCGCCAATTCCTCCTCTCTGCCACCCTGTCCTCGGAAATTGGCTCATGTATCACCCCTAGAAGTGGCAGAACTCTTGAACGATCCTCCGATGCGCATCTGCAGTCTCTGTCTCTCTCCGCTGTGCGCATTCACCCGAACGAACGCGCCTTGAAAATTTCTCTGGAATTCGGGTACGGGACGATGATGGTTGAAGGGAAAGGGTGTCCATTCGTGAGATCTGTATACTTTCAGACGTTTAATACCATGACCTTAGCCCTTTGCTTCTACCCGCGCACCAAGTCCTTACCTTTTCTCTGGCTATAGGTCGTGCGTGTTGGTCGTTTGGTCGCAGTGATTACCTAGAGCGAGCTGGTTCGGTCGGTACGTTATCCCTTCCCCAATCCTTTACCTCAATTTACGGCATTGACTACTTCAGACTATTGACTTAAGCCGAATTGCAGACCATGGCCTATCATCGTCACACTAACCCCACCGGAGTTTACATGGACCAACACCGTACTTCGGCACTATCACTCACCTGCCTGCACACTTCAGTTTTCCTCGGTGGACCCCATACCGATCCACCCTACCCTCGACCTCGACCTCGACCTCGACCTTATCCTACACCCATTCTCCGGTTGGATCCACACACATGCTCTCAAGAGGATACCCCTCGGATCGACTTTGACTTCCACTCACATTCTCTGGGAATTCTTGAGACACGGCTTCTGAGCGTACCACAGACATATGGCAGGAGTGGAAGCCACGTTTCAACTGGACCCCATCCCCTGCGCTCTCCATCACCGTCCAACTACGCATATGCGGCTAACTCCCCGTTGAATCCTCTCTTGTGACATCCACACCCACGATGCGCCTTCCGCTGGCGACCAGCTCCGAGTACCCAGGGCCTCGCTGGCCACGATATACGCATTCAGGGTGCTTCCCATCGACACCCCCTCGTCGTTTGGCGGAAATGAGCCGATTGATTGCTAGTCTATCTTGCGTACACCAGATACTTGGACTTCGCACCTGCGACATTGAGCTTACGCCATGACTGCCGAAGTGACACCCACC